>JADAQX010000161.1:0-76925 GCA_015476325.1 Cardiosporidium cionae | reverse complement strand
TTTGAGTTTATGGCTAGACAGGATGGTCTGGCTTCCCTACTACCCCCTTGTTGCGTCTAATACGCCAGGTGGAACTATTTGCACAGTAGCGTTAACCTCCTTTCAATTCATTTAACTGTATTTCATGCATCCCATCTGAAGTGATCAGCGACCGTCAAGTATAGCGCTTTTGCAGTTTCGCCGCTCCGCGCTGCTCCCCAGTTGTATGTAGCCTGAAACCAAATCCTATGTGTAATACTTTGCTGGTCGTTGGCAAGATACTCTATCCTTTTCACTGTTGCTATCCCTTTTTGCTTTTCAATCATATTTTGCATACACTTGAGAAACTGGCAAGATATTGGAGAAATTACGAAGCATTTTTTTAAGGAGTCGTATTTTTTGTCTACCGCAAAACAATAAGCCATCAAACATGCAGGACTACTCACTTGGAAAAAAAGTAATGTGAAAAGTTTAGGTGTGATATTGCAGCTGAAGTTGTTCCAAATGAGTTCGTCAAAATGGAAGTTTAGACGATCCCAAAATTCTTTTACGAATGAACTTATTGAAATTTCTTGAAAAGTTGCAGTGCGTCCTGCTTTTTTCTCTCTATAATAGAAAACGTGGTTTGAGTTATGAATGCGAATCTAAAGGACGCCATTATTAACTGCTTTGATGTAACCAAGAACTAACTTACTTTTTGCTTGAACAGGTATGCGGCAGTGGATCAATGTGGTCACAGTATCTAGTTTAAAAAACAGAAAGGAGTCTGTATTACTCATGAAACCTCAATGAATCACACAATACATAAACCTACATTATATGCTCTGGAAAGAATCTATCTAGAGAAACTGTCAAGTAGCTGTTCATTCCATCAGCGGCAACGGGAAAAGTCGCACGGCAATATTTCAAAGCCGCTGCGGATAATTTATGCGTTAACCTATCCAGAGGCATCAACACTGCACTATCTCGGAAAAAGAAGCGGATAGCTCGAAACCCTAAATGTTTAATGAAGTTCTGCTTTTAGCTTGTTAGAGATACTTTTGACTATAACAGCATAATCACTGAAACTCGTTACTGTGCATCTTTCTTACAATAATCCATATTGGAAGTGCATAACTCCGTGTTGAAAGGCAATTCTGTCAGCAACTTTCTTAGGTACGTATCTACGAATTGCTCTAAAATTTTGCTGCATTGACGTAGCATTATCATAGTTTCATCTTCCATAAATTTCATTAGATACGACAGCAAATTAAAATGAATAAAATAATTATCTTCTTTTCTTCTTGTGAAAAGTGCTTCTTGCAGATGGCAAGGTAAAGGTGGCGGGGGATTTGCTGAAAGTAAAAGGGAATGGTGAGCAAATTTGTACATATTCATCTAACGGTGAGAAAGTATGATTTCCTAGCAACAGACCCCCTCAGCAGGAATGAAAAAGACAGAAACAAGGAAATGAAAAACGCTTACTAGTGCTAGTTCGTACACTCTCTTCTCCACGCTGGAATAGTTGGCCAATGGAATTTTTTTAAAATGAACTAGTATAGCTCATCACTACGATAGTACTTTGTTGTAATGTCAAAGTTTACCAGTGCTAATACGGATCTACGAAAGAATATTGTTGTACCTTCAATTTCGTGCATAGCTCCAAATAAAATATCTTGTCTATACTGTGGATATTCTGGAATTAGCTGCTTTAACAAATTTTCCCTTAGCGTTTCCCCAAAGATTTTCACTTGCATTGATTCTTCTTTAGCCATTTTTGATTGTTTTTCTCCGGGCTTTGCGCGCGGCGGTGTACTTTGTTGGAATTTTGCGGAGTCCAACAATATCCGGAGTCTTTCTCTATTCTTGTCGAAACACTCGTAAAGATCTCTTGTTGCAATCCAGCATTCTATGAAAAAGTTCACAAAATACACACAGTTTTGTTCTTTTCATTTCAAGCAGATATCATCGACTTGCACGTTTTTGTAAGTCTACCGTGGTAATCAGTAAGATGTTCTCGGATGCTTTCTGCTTTCAGGAGGGAATGCTTTGCCGCAACTTTTTCAACAAGAGCAT
Source organism: Cardiosporidium cionae (assembly GCA_015476325.1). Classification (NCBI taxonomy): domain Eukaryota; phylum Apicomplexa; class Aconoidasida; order Nephromycida; genus Cardiosporidium; species Cardiosporidium cionae. Next base: position 74,891 of record JADAQX010000161.1, on the reverse strand, counting down.
TGGAAATTTTTCCTAATTCTAAACTTGTAAATGCCTGCCATTCTGGTTTGTTCTGTTTCAATGCTTCTAAAAATTCTTCAATGGCTTTTGAATGAACTGAAAAAAACATTTTGTATTATATGCATCTGAAACAGCGGAAAAAGATGTACCAACGTTTTGATTGAAGAGTCACTTACTTTTATAATCAGAGAGACATGACTTTAACAGATTCCATTGTTTGATTGCGATAAGATGGGAGAATTGCTTGAGTATACTATCCGGTATATCTTTTACCTCGAGTAAGTGCTGACGTATCTTTCTATTTTTGCTCATGAACAGTTTAACAAGAGTCGCTATCTTCTGTTTTTCTGTAATGTAAACGATAATAAGTAGAAGAAATAAACCATCTTGCTTTTCAAAAATATTTGAAAGGCTCTCTTTGATTCCGGACCTACTATTTTCCCAACGCAGCTCTCGATAACTTGTTCTTCCACATCGTGGAATTTTATAATTAATTGTTCACAAAGTGCACTCAAGCCTTGTTTGTCGTCCGTTTGTATAAATTGATTGATGATTTTACTCTTTTCGGGATCAGTTTTGATAATATTCTCTATGGATGCCAAAGTCTCTTCTTCATCTACTCCCAAAGCGGTTTCGCTCACTTGACCTCCCGCATCAGCGCGCAGCAAGTCAGCCAGTGAGCGCTTTCCCGCTGGAACTTTGGATTTTTCAGCCATATCCAAGCGGAAAAATTCTTATTTGCGTGAAATATTTAAGTTGTCAGGCGCATTATATGTTAAATTTTCGACAGTTCATCATAACGATACAATCTTTACAGTACGATTGATTGGTAGGTGTCATCGAACATTTTTTAATGAATAGGTTGAAAGAATGAGAAACTTTTCATCCCGTTAGTTTTTATTAGGAAAAGTACAAAAAAGCAGCATGATTGCGATTACCAAGCAGCATTGCGATGAAATCAATGATGATCGCATCATATGAAAATGTACTTTTCCATCGTACCTCTTGTGTTGCAATCAAACCCAGAAGGGTGTACTCGCATTACTTTTGTAGAGTTTTAGCGTTTAACCTTTCGGTAACATGCCTCGTTTGCATTTCTAGATGTTTTTAGAAAGTTATTGATTTGTAAAAATTCATTTGTTTTCTTGAACTGGGTAAAAGTTCGCATTTGAGTGCCTTTCTAGGCGGATTTTGTGATAGAGAACAAGTATCCAATAGTTTGCAAGGGACATCCCTAAGAGTAGCAAGACGACGTTCAGTTCTAGTATCTAAGGATTGAGAAAAATAATGGCTAATCATAAAGTATTGTACGATTGGTTAGAAACATCTAGGTATGCTTTTGAGGCTGATATGGAATTCCGAGCAAACTGTGCTTTGAGAGCTACAAAACAAAGCTACATGCAGATAGTAAGTATGAAAAGATAAAACTCTCTTATTTCGGTAAGAATTTGAAGAGCAGAAAGAATTATCTTGGAAGAAATTTTACTTCAGTTAAATACAGTAACATACATAGCATTCTTGAAGGCGTTGACTATACTTGATATGCTCCTACATTATGCGACGCTGAGGGTGATATAATTCTCGCCTCTAGATCCTCAATTGGTGACACAAAAAGAGTAATGGACTGCTGCATTGGGTTAAAAAATTTTAGTGGGGGCAAGATCGGTGGGTTTTAATACGGCAATCAAGGACCCGTTTGTGTTTTATTGAAAAAATATAGAAACTACAATCGATTGTGCTACCGACAAGATCGCACTGCCAGTAACTCTACTCAGGTTGCGAAATACAACATAATTGATTAAGAATTGATTAACAGATTTTGTTATCTAATGTAAATTGTATGCTTCTTAAATGATTTGTCGATTTCTGCTTGAGAAATTTTTTTGTTTCATTTGCAGAATGCGTTCGATAGATGATAATAAGTTTAAATGGTTGCAATAAAATGTTGTCCTTTTTTTATGTATTCAACACAAGTTTCAGTAAAAATGTTGCGATTTGGGACACAATGTTTTATTCATTATAATATTCATTGTACTTCTGTTCACCTGTATTATCACATACAATTTTCATCAATGCGCGATGGGGAGTCTCGCGTATAGTTTAATTATACAGTAGGTTCATGCGCACTTCTGAAAGAAGGGGTGCGATAATTTTACGTAGAGTGAAGAGAGCTCTGCATAATATGTACCTGTCGAATCCACAAAACAGAGAGCATGGTATTAACTTTAGTCCTGTAGGAATAAAGCTTTAACTTGTGAGTCATTGAGCCAGAATAAATGGAAGAGAGGAGGAGTCTGAGAGTAAAAATAAGTGATGCTGAAGTTGCGAATGATGAATAAAGAAAGGTCTTGCATGTGGATCTATTCCAAACTATCGATTTCCTTAAGTTGAATGCTTAACATAAAAGCCTACACAATATTTGAAACGTTTTAAAATTGTTGTTCTTTGTTCTTATTCTTCTTAGTTAAAAGTTTAATATATATGTTAATGAATGGCTGTAGTGAGGTATATTTTCGCTTACATGCACTTCCACGACCTCAAACAAGTCTGTGCTCGAAAATAATATTTTGATTAATTTTCCAGCGAGCCACTACAACAAATTATGGCCGACGTCGAAAGGTATCTATTGGCAAATCCTAGGTGAAATAAACATCACCAAATCCTATACAAACCACGCTCGTCTCAGCATTTCTTTTACAATTCTTGTTTCATGATATACCCGGTACTTAACGCGGCTTCAGAGATCGTATCGCTCGAAAGCAAATGATAACTAGAGTCTTAGATTTAATCTTAATCTGTAAACGAATTTCAACTACGTAATTCTTAGGAAGAAAAGAAAGAGGAATGTTATGTTTGTAAGAGCTCCACCGACGCTCGTTACCGTGAAAGCCAACCGCAAATCAAATAAGAAAAGAAACGAAAAGGTTACGTAATGTAACAACACAGAAAAGTTAACAAGGATCAAAACTTCTAGTGAAACTATTGTAGCGAAGCTATTCAACAACTTAAGAGAAACAACTTTGTAGAAAGATAATTGATTCAACAATCATAAACTAATTTTAAAAGAAAAAGCAAAACATAAGATAATTCCAAATTAGTAAAAAGTAAAAAGTCCCATATATCTATATATCCATCCCTTGTATCTTCTTCTTCTTGAATACACTTCCGATCATGTTCATCGTTTGTTATCGCTGTTAAAAATAAATAAATTGCGCTTGCTCGCCGTAATGCTTTCCCCGATATGTAGTTCACGCCCAAATTGTCCGGGCATATCATTATTCACACTTAACTTTGAAGGTGTAAATTAAACTTTGGAGTGTTTGCTAAACATTCGCTCGAGGGCGATTTAAAAGTCTTTCGATTTACTTAAGTCTGGGGCATAACATATATCAGTTAGCGTTGTGTGAAACGTTTATTTTTCTTATGTTTAGTGATTTGCTGTTGGCTTTAACGTGTAAGGAGCGTTGACGGACGTCATTACAGAACGTATAGTTATTCAGCGCTAACTTTCCTTGAATTAACTTAACTTAGGCTTGCTAGTTTTAAGTTTGCTTCCGAGCAATAGGGTTTCTGGATCCCCGTTAACTTATGGGCGTAACAAAACATTCTCAAAGAAGGCATGAGACGAATATTAAGCAGGGTAAAAGGATGTTTTTTATTCTGACATTTTCCAACTTGTAGATTTATTACCTTCGATTCCTTTTTAAAAAACTCCCTAATTAATGTTCCCCAAGAAATGTATTATATACATAATAAATAAAATAGCACAAGTTAAAAACCATAATTTTTTTTTTAAAAACTTGGGTAGTTTCAGGTGCACGGTGATTTTGGAGTGTTGGGTAATCGGGGTGATAATGCATGGATACTTCACACTTAATATTTACGGTTTTAGTTTTGATGCAGTTAGCACGAGCACTTCATGTATTACATTATCTACTCATTAATATCTTTACTTTAAGTCAAACCTCACAACTTTTAGAAAAATGAATAGCAATTTTCTTTACTTCGAAATTTTGTGGATTTATTGATTGTAGCACAGGATTGATGTTAATGGCATTTAGTTTTAATGGCTTACATGCTTTCAGAATAGTTTCTACCTTCAAGAAACATTTGTAAAAAACTGTAGTGCAAATATACAGAGCGGCCAGAAGTTTCAGTGTCGAAACTTATTTTTTAGGTACGAATTGACAATTTCCATCTACTTGGGTTTCTATACTTTTGAAAGTTATACCTTGGGAAATCCATTTACACTCTAATTGGAAAGAAGATGCACAAAGCATTATGTTATCCTGCTTTGCGCAGCTTGTTTCAAAATGCTGGATTAAGGAAAAAGTAAAGGCATCAGTACATTTCACGTAGTAACTTTTGGAAAATATTCATTAACCTTCAAGCTCATTTTATTAGTCGTTGCACTTTCAAGTCTTGCTTACCTTTCATTACTAAATCGATCAACTTTCTTTAAACACTCAAATAACCACCCTGCTACGCTGGATTCTCAATTTTTTTTTTATTGAGAAACTGTAGTTTGCCGTGACTCTCTCTGAAGTTTCATGATTTTTCTCCTTGCAAAAATGAATTCACTTTGCTTCCGAATTTATTTGCTATTCTTTCTAGCATTTTAGGTCTTTGATTACATACGTGGTAATTCCACCTCGCATGTTTTTCCGCCTGAGTAATACCGCTTCATGTAGCTTTAGGGATGCTAGCCATAGCAAAAAGGAAAGTAATACTAAGGCAACTGCAAGCCTCGTCTTGTAATGTGGTCAGTAGCATCTTCAAATTTGAAAACGCAAAATATCCACTGCTGTTGGCATCAGCAATATTTTCATGTAATTAATCTTTTATCTGCTAGATGTAAAATTATAGAATGTATGAGCTGTTAAAAAATGTCGTTATATCCACACCCACAGTCTTTCACGGTCTCCTCAAATTCTTCATACCCTAAAGGATCTCCTCCACGTGTTGCTCGCCGTTTCCGGAAGAAATGTAGTAGATATTTCCTTTCCGAAAAAGAAAAGAATGCAGGCGTAATACCTGTCTTTTCTAATTCATTAGCGAAAAACCAACAATCTGAGGAAATTTTACCTTCACATTTCAAAAACGTCGAAGCAAAGCGTGTCTTTGCTCGGTTTCCCAATTCGATTACTGGCAGTTGTTCTTACGACCAAAACAGATTTGCTACGATAGCATCTCTACAACATCCTTCGGTTGAGATAATTTCGAATCAAGCTCCTATTGGCCAAGAACCTCCCTTAGTCACAATTTACCCGCATGAGGAAAAGGTAGATCGTGACCCATTCGCTGGTTCCTGCGACTTTGATGTAGAGGATTCAGTCTGTCTGGATGTTACACATCCTCTTGAATCCAAGAAAAAAACGCATACTAATCTCTTGTTGCAACCAGATGTTGAAAAATTTACTAAAAGCGCTTCCTCAGCTTCTCCTCTGCAAAGAGAGACTGCTTCTCATGCAAAGAGGGAGCAAACTACGAGTGATCCCACTCTGAAAGCATCCCCTGATTACTTAGACGTTGAAAAACTACAAAGAAATTCCTTTTCTATTACACAGGCAAGAGTAGTGAATAAACAAATTCGATTGCAAGAAGAGAAATCTGAAGCTGATAAAATACGACAAGCTAATCTCAATAAAGCCGCCTGGACCCGAAAACTACGCCTGTACAACAACAGAGAAAAATGGGAGGATGAGCAGGAGCAAATTTGGAGATTAAGCAAGTTGGTGCAAGTTCGTCAGAAAGAAGCCATGCAAGAAATTTTGAATGCAAAAGTACGATTGTGTGAATTTTTGTTGACAGAGTTAACTATTTTCTTGAAATCTGCATTCGTGTATTGATTGTTTTATTTTTGAAACTTTTGTTGGGTGTCCTATAGCATTGCTCTTAGTAACATTTTACATATTGTAATTTTTGCACTTTTGTAATTACACTCATGCGCAACGAATATTTTGGAATCTAGGGAAGTTCATAAGGGGAATGCTCGTTATTTTTCTTTTTAAATTTCTAATTTTTGTTAGTTTATGGTTACAAGGCATCGAGCAGCTCAAAAGATATTGCATGAGCAGATAGTTGATTCTGAAAAACTGCTTATGGAAAAGTATACAATTCTTTTGTGTACTCCTTCAGGCCTTTCGAAATGCCCATAGGGTCTCCCAGCAACAGCAAAATGAAAGAGAAACACTTATTGCGAAGACAGAAATGGATAAATTGTGGAAAGCGTATCTGGTTTGAAGGAATACATTTTTGTTTACATCGTATTCTGATATTTTTATATATAAAACTTTTTCTAAAGGCATACCGAGGTAGCGGAGCTATTACAGATTTTACTCTGTAATAAAAAACAGTTTTTAAACTTTTCTCTGAGGCTTTGCATGCATTCAATAGGGAATTCTTTTTGATAAGTATTCCATAGAAACATGCTTTTGATAGATCTTTAGTATTCCTTTTATATATATTACTCCTCTGTGCATGTTTAAAGGATTGGTTCTTTTTAAACGTAAAACCATTTTTCGAGAGAATTTCATATTGTACAATCTTGTTTACGATGAAATTTCAAACTTTGAAGCTTTTCTGTATTTGATTTAAGTATTCCCCTCTCTCTTCTATATGCTTGTATAACCTTTGTCACATTTCGCAGAATGCGACGATCAAAAGTTGTTTTGTACAAAATAAAATATGTGTGAGTGCTCAGAGGCTTAAAATAAGTAGAGCATTCATGCTATTATGTGAATTCAAAGTAGTGTAGTGCTGCAAGAAGTAGATTTATTTCAAAATAAAGTAAAGGTGTAAATTCTCTCTCTATGCCATTGAAGAAGAATCTGCAGGAGACAAACAGCTGCATTTTTGTTCATCTTTTTTCGATGCTCGAAAGGAAACGCAAACGAGAGTGTCATTACTCCTTCTATTCGCTCTTCAATACATTGATGTGGTGTAGCTCGAATGCCTGTTAAGATTGGCTAGGATAGAAGAAATATATTTTTTTTGATAGATTGCATTTCAAGATGGATGTATTTGCCTATCTGTGCTGCTTTTTTTTCAGAAATATTGCGAAGAGTTTGCTGATAATATGCATGAACAAGAGTTGCAAAGGCATTATTTTCAAAATGAATGTAATTTAAAAGAACAGAAGAAGGTAAGGAAGTAGGAATAGTGTTTTCCCTTGGTGAATTTTTCATGCATAATTTTGGAATAGGGTTTGTGTCGTATGCATTAAAATTTTTTTTGAATTTGAAGACATCCTACGTATTTTTCAAAAAGGAGGATCAATTTTTTTTTGGCTTGGCTACTTATAGTTTATGAAAGCAAATAATATACTCCCTTGCTAACTCTCTATATAAGATAGGAGAGAATGCCTTCTTTGTATATTGACACTTTTGTTAAATTTACTGAGTTTGTCCGCACATTCTTTGTTTTTTTTAACGCTTTGCTCAAATGTAGAGTATATAGAGCCCTTACATTTTTGTTCTTGTGTATATTTCTACGATTGAAAGAAGAGAAAGCTTCTATATGTTTCCCCTCTACATCTTTTTCTTCTGAAAGAAGCTGTGTATATGCTTTTTATTTAGTGGATGTGTATGTCGACTCTATTTTTTTAATCTCTTTTTTTTCTTTTAAAAAATTGCTATGTCTATCCTCCTTATGTGATGCACACTGCAATCCCATGTTTTTGATTCAAAGGCTGCTGTGATGGCTGAACGTGCTTTAAAAGAAGCAAAATATTTTGAAATTGCTGTAAAATTAGAGAGAGATTCTCGCCGCCTATTATCTGCTGCAACAGAAAAACGTTGCAAACGCCTCATGGACACGCGATATACTTTCAAGGCTCAGGTTTGTATATCTTCGCTTTACTGTTTAAACTTTTCTGGGTCTTCTGTGTATTTCTAAAAGAAATGAAAGCGTACACATTATCCACGTAGGACTTTTTTCAACCTCTGAAATAAAACATCTGTCGATGTTTTTTCTTTTGCATTTTTGTGCTTCTTTCCTGGTATACAGACGCTTGTGTAACGTTTTGAAGAAGCTTCATACTATTTTTTTCATGTTTTGTATACTTCATGGCTACATGAGGGTAGACAAAAGGTGAGGTGGGAACATTTATGGATAGAAGAGAATTATTAGGAAACTTGGGAGAGCATTTTTGTAGAGACATAGAGACGTTGACTTTGGTTTTAAAAAGTTTGCTGGGGTTCTTGAGGCTGTTCCCTCCCTCACCATGCGATTTTTCTCTGGGTGTCGTGTCGTATTTTTAAAACTTCACCTTTTTTAGCCACTTTATTTAAATTTGCAACATCTATCTTATAAATGTTTTTCTCATCCTTTAATGCAGCATACGCAAAGAAAGTCGCAGACCCTCGTGAAAAATGAATCACGAACGAGGGTTCCCACTGAAGAAATTTTACGTGAATTGAGAACTTCCGTCTTCAAAGAATCGCGGCTGGAGGGGTTTGCATTGCATTTACTAGAATTCACTTAGATATATAGTTTCAGAGGGGCAGCATCACAAACGTTGTATTCTTTTTAAAGAAAAGTGCAATTAGAGATCTTGCCTCTATGATGATGAGATAGAAATGAGAAAAATACATTGAGAATTTGGTTTACATACACTCAGTATCTTTTGCATTGTTTTAGGATTACGAAGGGGCGAATGACGAAAACCACTATTGAATCGTATAATCAAACGTATTTTCATCTAGAACGGTAAGTCTTGACTGGCTTTTTCGTTTGGCTACAAAAAATTGACAGGCCTCTCTATTCTCTTTCATTTATTTTTCTCCCCTGTGCAGCTTTTTGTGAGTTCAAATGGACTCTAACCTCTCTTGAACGATAAGCAAGGATAGCCATTTTGGTTGTCCTGCTTCTCTCCTATGTGTGCCATCGTGGAGGCTAAAGTTTTTGTTTGCCTCTTTATGAACTTTGTGTGTTTTTTTAAGAGCCTATACACCATCTGTTCCCAAATTTTTTAATCCTTTCTTCTTAGATTTACATGGATTTTAGTGCAGTTCCAAATGTATACTTTTTTCTTGTGTTTCTTTACCCAGAAGTGCTGCATGGCCACTAACCCTTTCTGAAGTATCTCCCCCTTCCATAAAGTCAAAGTGTGAAACCTCTGCTTTGGTTTCTCCCTCAGATATACACAGCGAAGCACCCCTCCCTTCTGTGAATGTTGTAGAATCCGATGCAATGCGTCAGACCACTTCCAATATGACTTCCCCCCCTCCTAACAGAGGGAAAGAAGGTTGCACAATCAAAGAACTCTCTCTTGAACATGCTCCAATATCTGAATCTGCTACCCAAGAAAAAACCTCTGCGATCCATCTCCAAGCCTTGCCTTTACCTACCCTCTTATCGTGTGCTCCTTCTACTCAGCCTTCATCACCCTGTACCACGACAAAACCACTTCAAAGAAGAAAAATTTCTCAGCTTTCCACCCCGATTACTCCCAAAAGTAAAACTGTTGCCTTCAGGAAACCACGCGTGGTTTCCGAAGAAAGAACTTTGCATCTCCATAGTTCTACCAAGCGGACTTCATCGTGTGAGGCTACTTCACAGACCGTCACCGTTTTGATGAATGCACCTACTGAATCCTCTTCTAGTGATCCACGATCTACTGAAGTTTCTTCTCCCCATTTTGGTGGGGAAGCTTTAAAAGAAAGGAAAACTGCTATAAAAAGTGAGATACACAAAAATAGAAGTGCTGTTTCATCTTTCTCTTCATTCCCAACTACAAATTCTCAGAAGAAAATACTCGCGCCCTCCAGAATTGCTTCTGAGAAGAAACATGCCTCTATGCATCCTTCTAAGCTTAGTATTTCTTCTTCAAAACTTGCTGTAGACACCACACCCGTAGCACCTTCCATATTGAATAACCGTATTCCTCTTCCATTATCTAAAGAAAAAGTGGCTAGAGGCATCTCACCTTCTTTGCCTCTTGCCTTGCAGATCAAAAAGAATATTCAAACACTCCGCTCTCAGCTAGCAACCTCTGAAAACAATTTTTTTCATTCTTTGAAACAAAGCACTATTGCAACGGTGGAGAGTAAGGCGATGTCTGCATGTTCTATTTCCCCGGCCAATATCCCACACAGTGAGGATGCAGCAGTAAAGGGAATGCCTGTATCTCCCATTATGCCCCTATCTCCCATTTTAAGTAAGTCTTTCTTAATTTTCTTACTGAGGGAGAAGAAGAGTTATTTTAAGTTTTATGCATGTATGCGTGTTGGTAGCTATTTTATGTGCTCCTGACCATGAAATATTTCCAAAAAATTGTGGAAAGAGTGCTTTTCCCCTCATTGACTCCTGCATGTATGGATGGAAGAGTTTGTATTATATGCTATTGACTATGAAAGGTACAATGGATACAGAGATGAATAAAGATTTGAACTTTGAGCAGAAGAAATTGGATGCCGTTACGGGGAATCCTCCAGAGGACAGGTCTATTGTTTGATTGTTTTCTGTCTATAGCAATGTCATGCTCTACGCTAGGCATGCGTTTGTCTTATTGGAGGCACCATGTTTTATTTGTTATAGTGTATTCTTGTTTTTTGATTAAGAATGCATTTTTAATTACTCTAAATAACTTTTTTTACTCTACCATAGTCGTAGTATCTTTGTTTTGATCCTACTCTGGTTATAGAGATACCCTGAAGGATTATCAAATTGATGCGAGACGAAAAGTAGAAAATTTGATTGGGGGTGTGCGTCTTCTCCTGTCTTCATTATCTCTTAACCTGTGTGTATGTATTAGGGATAATTTCTCTGCTCTCTCAATGGATGCTATTCTCCGTATCCAGAGTATTGAAGCAGAACTAGAAGGACTCCGCCAAGCAAATCTTTCACTAAAATACAGGTTCTTTTGCAGCATATAAACGTCTATTCACGCTTTTTTTCTGTATATTTTTGCATGTCCTCTCTCTTGTTCTTCCTCTATTTCTGGCTTTTTTGTTTACATTTCTATCACCATTAAACTTTTTTTTGCAAACATTCCTTAAAAATGCGTCTAGTGATCGTTGCTGATACCCATTTTCTTGTAGGAAACGAAAGAAGTTTTGCTTTTTTTGTTTGACCCGCTTCCAAGATAGCATCTGTACCAAAAGTATCGTTGAAATCTTACTCTATCACCGCTAAAAATTGAATTTTGCTACATAAATTTGTTTCGTAGGCATGACAATGCAAGAGTGCCACCCTCCGCGACCCCTCCCTCTATGCATGACCCCTCCTTTTGTAGATTTTCAGAAGCAAGGCCTATAGAGGCGACATCCCCCGTGAAGTTGTCTCCTCTCTTTATTCCTTTAGAGCCCCCCGTAGGAATTGCAAGCACAATTTTTTCTGGGATATCACCTCCATTTCCCTTAGATCCTAATGCCACTGATGTCTCACCTTTCGCAGAACTATCTTTTGAGAGTGTGTATTCGCCATATCTTCCCTTTTTCAATACGGGAGACGCCTTACATACATCATTATCACCTCTGTTTACCACCGAGCAACAGATGCCTCAGGAGGGCTCAGGAATATCTCAAGCTTTTACCACAACCGAAGAAAGACCCAAGGAAAAGCTTTGTTCAAAAAGGGTTACATCTTCATTTCCAGTAGCAGCCCCTCCAACAAAAGCGAAGACACCTTCTCCATGGCAGCCTTTTGTCTGTGACCTTCCTTTAGATGCTACCAAAAGGGCAACACACGCTTTAGCAGGTTATTCCTTGGTATTTTAAAGGGCCTCGCATTACACATTGATCCATAGAGTGTGTAAATAAACGTTGTGTAGTAGCTACACATGTTTTATCTGTCCTCTGTGAAGGCAAGACAGCCAGTTTTTTATTTTTTCTTGAAGCCCCCCCTCTCTCTCTTTCCCTCCCTCTCTCTTGGTATTGCCTCCTCCTCCACTACTCTTCCCTCTCGCCTCTATTTCTTCTTGTAGGTATCCGCCGCATTTGCCCCCCACCCTTTCCTTGCTTCCAAGCATTTTTATAATTTAGAGATACGCACCTCCTTTTTATCATATGTCATCACCTCTTTTTTATCATACGTCATGTTTCGTATACTTTTTACTTTGAACTACTCTTTCATTTTCAATACTTCTTACTTCCTTTTTCACCTTTTCTTGTTTCTTCTTTTACATTTTGGCAGACTCCGAGATTTGTACCGGGCAACACTTGCCTGCCAAAAAATCGCCAGGTAAACAAAATTGCTTAGGACGATGAAATATGCGGAGAGATGGCACCCTCAAAGGGAAACAGTTAACGTTGGATATCTAAGAAAGTTTTGTAGGTTATTGCGCAAAGGGAGTCTCTTTTTTGGGCATCCATGCAGCTTTAAAGTCATGTCTCCTTTAAATGTTTTTGGCTATTGTAGAAACTTTGAACCATAAAGCGTTATTTTCCTAACGTTTGTTTCTAGATGGACTTTCTGCAATAAAACCGATACCTCACATTGTGAGTAAGGAGGCTATACAGAAAAGCAACCACGTACCTCCTCGGTGCCTCCGTTTTCACAGAAAGGAAAGTCAGTTGCCTGTCTGTTCTCATAGGTTGAAAATACCACCTTCCTACAAAGCTATAACTAGTCTCTCTGACAACTCGGGGAAACAAAAACATGCACGTACAACGTTATCACGGATCCCATGTATGTGGAAATCATGCATAATTATCAAAACGGAATGCTACTAACATGTATTACTTCATGCTTTTATCAAGCATTTTTGCATTTTATTCTTTTTTTCATACTCTTTTTCGCATTAGGTGGTACAGTACCGACTGTCAGACACTCTAATTCTACTGTAACATTTCCCTTTCGTGAGAATGCATTTGGGGGGGTGAATGCATCGATGCGAGCAGATTTGATGCAGGACGACATACAAGAAAGGGTGCAATCCTCATCATCCTCTTCTTCTCCCCCCCTCTCTTCTAAATCTAAGAATGAAATTTTAGATGTCGCTGTACAAGCCTTACCATTGGGAATAGTGTCGTCTACAGCTTCTGTTTCTTCTCATGCAGTGAGGCCAATACATTTACTGGATACGGTTTCAGAAAATGCTGCTCCCTATGCTATCTCCGAGAATGATAAGGATATACATCGAACTCTCCTTTCTTCATCGCTGAGCGCTCCTCCTCCTTTTGAATTGTGGAAACCCACGCTTGCTCATCTTCCTCTTGGTGTGTGCACCCATTCATTTGGTAGGCAGAAATGGCTTTGGTAGTCTGTACTCGAATTACTTTTTTTTCTGTAGGAGGAAGGTGAAAAAAGAATCTACATATGATAAAGACGCCAATCCATTGTGTTATGTCACCACGAAGTTTTATGAAATGTTTGCAGAAGCAAATGTTTCTCATTGTTTTTGTTTTTGTATGATGATAAATTCTGTTTAAAGCATTTTTATATGGGGAGTGGAAAAACGCATGGTAATACAGCTAGATAATGTAGTAGATTGAACACGATAGATTTTTTTCATCTTATAGTTTTTGTTGTTATATTCATGAAAAAGTTTGGTTTTAAGGATGAGCACTTTATAGAGATATTTTGAGGTGCTTGATCATCTTCCTTTTATGAACATCCATTAGGAAGACAAAGTTTTCATTACGTAAATTACTGTTCAGACGAGGAGAATCACTTTCAAGCTAACAAGCGGGTGTTACACCAGGGTGTGTCTCAAGCATGGTTAAGTCCATTACAGAATAGTTTGGCACCTAAAGAGGATATGACAAAAGATGTGAAATCTATGCACCCCTCAATGATGCAACATGAGGATTCTTTTCATCTCCAATCTCAAAGAATACCGTTTTGCACTACAAATGTATCGTTTGCTACGCACAAACATGTAGACATTAAAAGTTTTAAAGATTTTACTGCTGCCAGTGATACTACCCCGCTACCTTTGGAATGTAAGGGCGAAGCTCTGGCTGAAATTCTTAAGCAGAACCAAATACCTACTAATTTCCTTCCTGAAACAGAATCATCCAGGGTTGCCCTGCCACACCACAATGAAACCTCACTCGTGGAGCCAACCCAGCAGGAAATTTATCACACACATTGTAAACTCAGCAATGATGAGAAACCTGGGACCTGTGTTCCTGTAGCACTACCCATATCCAATTTAGAAGGCGCTCGAAGGCTCGTAAAAAGTGATCCATTGCCTCTCAAGGAGGTTGTTTCTGGTTCATTGAATCAGAATGAAATTCCATCATTAGATTTTAAATCACCTGAAGCTGTCAGCAACAAGCTTTCCAATCTTTTACTTGAACACTCTAAGGACTCTTTTATGGAAGCAAGAAACGCTACCGTTGAACCTCCGAGTAATACTTTTCCGTCCGTTTATCCCTCTTCTTTGGAAAGTCGCTCTTACGAGTATACTGCTGTTGAGTCTACAGCAATACCTTCCTCTGGGAAATTGAGTGAAGAGAGTTCGGCGGCTGCAAAATTAGTTAATACATTCCTTATGGATTCAAATGTCATACATATGAATGATGGTTTAGATGAAAATATGCTGATACATGAGTCTTCCGAATGCCTTAATTCGCTTACTAACTTGGCTATGAACTCTCAGTCGGCTGCGGCTTCGCCTCCAATCGTAACAATCAATCAGAAAGGCTGCAGAAATAATGAATATCATGAGAGCGCACAGCATAAACAGATATCACCTGTGATATCTGATAGCAATTTCCTGTCCAAAAAGAATTGCACAAAGGAAGGAAACGTGCTCTTAGTATCTTCAATATCGCCGTGCCATCCTGTATGCTTTTCTTTCTGGAATGCTCCTTTTTGTTGTAGATTAGAATAGCCTACAAAAATTAATAGGGCTTACATTGGGAGACTAAGAATGTAGATAAACATGTTCGCCTTGACTCGTCTGATTTATGTTTATAGCAAAAAGTATTTCTTTTCTCAAAGCATTCTTGTAATTGTGTTACTTGCTTATCTTCAAACTATGAGTGATCACTGGTTCTTTTTGTAGTTTCCTGTTCTTTAAATTTCATGTTTGAATATTATTATAGAATTGCTAAGTAATTTTATTTTGTAGGAAAATGTTACGAAGAACGGAAAACACATTGTAAAGAGTAATTTATTGCTTTCAAAGGCATTTGCTCAACAGAAGCGCCATGTATGTGATGGTGCTTCGCATATGCATAGATTGCTTTTACTTATTTTCTGTGAAATTTATTTCTGTTTGATATTTGTTAAAGTATGTACGGAATAGTTTTTTGAAAGTTTAAAATAGATGGTAATTTTAATGATGAATTTTTGCAATGGAACAATTTTTTGTGTGGCATTTGTAGACAATTTCACGAATTGAAACGAGGCGCGCTGCTGTACAATCCGGGGTTGTTTTAAGGTACGTTAGTTTTTCATGCGTTCTATGTTTGTAATTTTGCTTCCTATGTGACTCTCCTGTCAGCATTTTGTACGCAGTAGATATAAACATTGCTAGTGCTGACCTGTTCTAATAAAGAAAATATGCATTTGCTTATTTTCTCTGTCTGTCATTTGTATGCTTTGATAGAAATGGAAAAATGGAAAAATAATGGGTCTAAGGAAAACTCTATCTTCTATCATTTCATAATCTAAATAATGATGATATGCAGGCACGTACATTGTCATTCTCCAGCTACCATCGTGAAAGAAAAAGAATGATTTTATGCTCATTCCTAAAGTGCTTTGATTTGTGTACTGGTAACAAGATTTAGTATGCCTTGTTTCCTTGTAACTTGTTATCTATTTGTTGTAATACTTGAACTGTGTAATAATGTACATATAAATTTGTCCTGCTCCACAAGTATATTGAATAGGTATGTTGATTAATATGAAAGGGATGAATTTTACACAATGTTTGATTTTTCCCACCAGGCCACTCACTTTCTGTGTTATATTTACTTTTTCATTACAAGCTGTCGAGACCCGTTGTCGTTTAGTGAACTTGATTGCTTTCATGTTTTTTCTCATTTTATCTTCGTGAATGTATACCAATTCTGCGTTTAAATTCGTAAAATCTTGGACCGTACTGTTTGTCGTCCCAAGCAACTCTTATGAAAACGCTTTTGGATCTGCTTCACTTGTTGACATGCGCAAAGAGTCTCAATAAAATTTATGCATAAATGTGGTACAACAAAATTATCCTAAGATCTTTTGAAGTCTAAATTTTGTATAAAGAAACCTATCATAAAAAAACCTACGAGTAATTGTCGATGTAGAATCAAGCAGCATACTTTTACAACGAAAAGTATTTATCTTTTCTTTTTAGGACTTGTTTAGTTTAGAAACAATAATTTTTATTAAAAAATATGTTGTTGAGTATTATTACAATAGGTAGATTAGCTTGTGCTTATGCGTTCTCGACAAGCTTGCAGGGAATGCCTTCCAGTTGTTTTTTATCTCTAGCGATAATCATTTGAAAAATTCGTCAAGAACTGTAGAGTGATAGCAATGTTATATACTCTAGGCATGCAAGATCCACTTGCTATTTCTTGCGTAGAAGTAACAGAAATTTGTGTTTTTACGAATTAATGGGCTATCACCTTCCCTTTTCTGTGGCGAAATGATTAGTGCTTCCTTTTCCGAATAAAAAAAACTATCTAGCACCGCCAAGTTTAAACGTATTAGCAGCAATGATCCGAACAATGTTGTAGACTTTTATAAATAACATTGCTTCTCTATGACAAACCCACACGTAAAATTGCAAATCACGTTCTAAAATTCACAAGTATGTTTCACAGTCGTCTTCTGTCTAATATAAGATTTCAACCGGCTAATGTCTTGATCGTGCTGCACTCGTAACCGCACGGAGGCCACAACCCACATATTCGAAAGTTTTAGAAAAGGTTAGTGCGCCAGTCCCTTGGCTACGTCTAAATTAAAATTACTTTGGTAATGGCTTAAACTGCAACTGCTGAGTTTGCATAAAGCAATTCAAAGAATTTGCAAAAAATTACTTACGATAGCAGGTGGCCACGCAGTGAGCACGAGTTCACGTCACATTAAGCTAATAACATAGTAACCGCAATTCCCTGCTAGTCTTTGTACATTGCAGAGGCTACTACAATAGTATAAATTTTTTTCTGAAACGCTTTAAAAATCGTTGTTTCCAATGGAATGGGTGGATATGAAACTTAGCTATTCAAAAAGTATTCTTTGCAACTTTGAATGAAGGTCGATTATATAGTTGGCAAAGTTAGTGCAACTAGGAGCAATAACAAACATTAGAATGAGACTTGTAATGAGTTCATTGAAAAACATGCTATTCGGCACAAATCTACAAAACATAAATTCTTTCACAAACAAACATAAATCTTGAAAGAACTGATCTTGGCAGATCCTTAATTCCAACACGTGATCTATAAATTCCAGATAAAACCCAACTATGAAAATCACCTCAACGAGGTGAAAATACACCTAACCGAAAGAATCGAAAGCTTGCACTTCGAGTTTTTCCCTGCTGTGATATATACTATGCAAAATAACACTTCACGACATATTAATTTTCAAGGAACTATGAAGGATTTATCCAAAATGCCATAGATTCAAAATATTTCGTACATAAAAAAGCACAAAACAAAAATTGTTCATGCAGCTTCAGTAATCCATGAGCCAATATTACAAAGACCCTGAGAGAGCTCCATACCACACTAAAAAACAAAACGAAAGTGCATCTCATAATTTTCTCGCTGCCTTGCACCAATACAAAGTAGCATAAAACAACTCTTAAAAAAGAAAACAGTAATGAAAGTAATTCCATATTGAGCAAGTAATTTAGAAGGCCCTTATATGTGAATACATACGTGATTTTGTCCTTCAGAGAAATTACAACTTTAATGATGAATTCTAACACTTGTTACAAGAAAGACAACAAGATGTAGATAAGAATTTACTATAAGTGCAAATATAAAATCAGAAAACTTTCATATTTACATTACGATATCGTGCGCACTTATGAAAGACTACACAAATATTTGAAAAGACTCATTTAAGCAAGAAATGGAAACGCTCGCGCATTATCTCAAAAAAACATTTATTTCAGACTTACTTAATAAATTGATTGGCTTAAGAGCCAATGGGTAATTAGTTGCGCATACTTCGAAACAGCTATTTCATACGTTATTCGAAACCACTTCAATTAAAACTCATTGTGCTTTGCGATTGGAAGATACAATTTCCTTATAGTTATTCTGATACTCTTTCACACCTATATTATAGTATTCCAATGCTAAATAATCATTAAACTACAGCGTCCTTTTATTCACAAGGGCTATGCCACCAATTAAATATCCATTCACATAGAATATCGGGTGATTTTCTAACTATCAACAATTCTAAAAAATTCCGTTCAAGATAGGTGTGTATAAACGATACTAGCGAAAGAAAAGCTTGCATTACTCGTTGAAATCTAAAAAGAAGTCCATACAAACAGCATAATGATCCTTGTAAGGAAAGAAAGCGCAGAAATGATGTTACTACTCCTACATATGTAAAGAAAGCTTCAATGCCTAGCGATAGGTAGAGAAAGTTTGTTGGCGACTTCTGCATATTACGAGCATGTCAAGGTCCTACAATGCTTAACTTGCAGATTACAGAGCATTATAATAATTTTTTAGCAATGAATTTTATAAAAAAATTTGGTAAGGCTGAGATCTCAATAGAAAAATATGTCGAAACTTGAAAACGTAACAAGATATGTCCGTAGGTGGAGGGCTTTGGTTTAGAGTAGCATGTAAGAATTATCGCAAGGAATGACTTGAATAAGGGGAAATATATCGCTGTCTGGAGCGACTACGCCGCACTGCTCGACCTTATTGTGTAAACAACAGGAAAATCAGAAAACATTACAAAAATCGAAACAGAGATGAAAAACAAATAACGAAATCAATCATATAAAACCTTCCCATATATAGCACGGGCATGGCATACGCACAATAACAACACCAAAATCACAACGAATCATAAACACAAAAAAAAACTCAAAACATCTCGCATGTGAGATGAGACTAGAATAAAAAAAGCTTTAAATCGTTCTTTACAAAGAAAAAGAGGCTAGCAAAATGCAAAATATATTGAATTATGATTCTCAAAAAAATCTGACTGCAAAGTGGGATCGAATGCAAAAGGGGCAGCTAAAAATTTCTTGCGCGCTTAAATGAAATTAGTTCACTCTAAGCATGCGCCCACGTATAAAAGTAATAAAAAGCACTCAAACAGTGCCTTAATAACAAACTATTAAAGGCTTCACAAATGAAAAAGCAACACACTATGAACTTTTGCTTACCACTGAAATTATATGATTTAGAAAGAGGAGCAGAATTGCCAGGATACGGGGGATCCCTTCGAGGATAGTTTGTAGGACTATATCCATCTGCGGGGGAATCACTCCCTCCCATTGAAAACATATATTGCTGCCAAAGAAGAGCATGTGCGTGATGCACCGATAATAATTCCCCACTTAACGTTACTTGGCGATTCATTGTTCCTGGAACTAAGTCGCCTTTTTGGGACACCTAATTAGAATCAAAAAGCTACAACATTACTCACAGATTCAATATTAAAAATAATTTTAAAATAAAGTAATTACACCATAACAAAAAACGTTAAACTCAAAACCTTAAAATTAACATATCGGCACCAAGCATACCATAACTTTTGCCCCGGATCGACGCATGATTTCAGACAAGCAACTGCCTTGTTTGCCAATAATAGCACCAATTGCATTATCAGGAACATGCAAATGTATTTCACAAGTAGAAATTAAAACAACTGGTCGCACTCCGGGGTAAGTAACATTGTCGTCGCCACCACCAGGAGGAGGGTAAAAATTTACCCCTGCAAGGGAAGATGGCGGCCCAGATACAGGGGGAAGATTATAGTGAGAATCAGTTGGACCAGAGGAAGGTGCAGCACGATAGTCGAGCTGCTGACAGCATTCTCGAAGTAGACGATCATCCTGAATATCTCTTGCAATGGTGGTTACTGCCATTTTAACGGCATCGTAACTACCAGTAAAGTCGACCAATCGCTCCATCAATCCATTCTCCCTATCAGATACAAGTATTTTCGCTCCAGTTTTCTCAGAAAGGCTCCGAATGGCTAGACCACCCTTTCCAATAATAGCAGATACAGCGGTCTTTGGCACAACCATTGTGCAATTAAATCGATCGACACCATCCGCCGATCCAAAAGATCTTTCTAATTCTTTTCGTGGTATTTCATCATCCATAATGCGAGATTCCGATGCCCAGGGAGGAGCATCATCCCGTTGCGATCCCGTAGTACTACCACCATCTTCATTACCACTGCGATTCATTTGCAAAAGGTTGCTTCGTAACTTTGAAAGAATGATAATAATAGCTTCAATAACATTTTCCATTCCACCACATATTACACACGTCCGCTGTATAGTTCCAGGAAAAAAACAATCCGCGTTGGAAAGCCGAATTGTACATTGAGTCTGCTTTTCAGCAATAGCTATTTCTGTGCCATTTCGGCCGATAATGCTGCCGGCAACGCTGTAAGGTACAAGAAATTTGACATAACAAGGTGATGCAGCCCGCCCTCTAGAATTTTCTTCTTTTTCCAAATATCCTATGTTACCAACTGCAGGTACTGCCATATTCATCCCTTCAACTGAAGAAAAGGGAGCCTCCTCCGAATCCATAGGCCGACGCATGATAAAATGACACAACGGCACGAACGATATGTCTTAAGAGATATTAAAAAGCAAACAAAAATTTCGACAAAGCTGTTAGCAAGCTCAGTCAAGAAGTAAGATTTCTACCAACAAAGTGATTTTTCAACGCGTAGAAGATGTTCAAATGAGGAACTAGTATCGGGACAAGAAGTTGATAGGGGAACGATAGCTAAGCGTCACGAATGCAGAGGATAAGCGTTCACATAAGCAATTGAAATTACAATCTGGAAAGTTAACAGGCTTCGTTAAAAATTTAGCTGATAGCAGTTGCTTTAGTATGATATAGACAGTGGGAGAAGTCAGTTTATGTTACACGCGAATTCGAAGGTTCATGTATAAAATGAGAGGTAAGATGATATGAAGTTGTCCAACCAATAAGAAAACAAATCCTTAATCTCCAAAAGTAGAAAGTATAACTGAAATAGAGAATACAAGAAATACGCAACCTAGTTTCACAACCAAGAGCTGTTTCAGTTTGCACAAAATGATTGAAGCCAAACTAATAGTTGCGTTAAGAAATCGGTAAAGTAATGGGCTGACAGACTGCAACGAAATAACGCTGTTTTCAGTGGTGCTTCAAAATGAAAAGAGAAGGTAAAATAATGTTTTAGGGAGGAATATGCAGACGCGACTTATTTGTTGCAATTCCATAACATCAATTCGGACGATAGTTTCAAAATGTTTAGCAGCGACGGAGTGACGTAATTTTGGATGAATATCTTGAAAGCATATTAGTCCCTTGGACAAGTCAGCAACAACCTACACAGAAGAAGCATGAAGCTCACTCACACCAGAAATGCAGTGGCTATCTCACAATTCGGACGGGGTTGAGCAAAGGAAAAGAGTAATCGCAGGTTCAGGAATCGCGCACTTGACTTGTTAGCAACAATTTTTCGCGTGGAAGTACGAAGGAGACAGGACAAACAGTCTGTCAATGCAACTCAATTTGTCCATTCAACCTCTAATTTTATGTTTGCTTAGTTTGAGTTGCTTCTTTGTGTGCTACAATACTTTTATATGGAAAGTCGTATTTCTTTTGCTTTTGGCCTTTCTTTAGTATTGTTGAACCCATAGTTGCTTATTGACAACTTTAAAACCCGGAGTCCCCTATGAAAAGCTTTTATAAGTTGAACCTCGTCAGGATACTGTTCCTTCCGCTAAAGCGATAGAAAATAGAAGACTTACAAACAAGCCTACTCCGGTTAGCGATACATCTACAGTTGCCTTGCACGATAAAAAAATATGGATACCGATTTAGTGCGACGAGATAAAATGCAGGTAATGTTCAACAGGAATTGCGAGAAATTCCCCGCAGTTACACCAATGTCTTCGTCTGAAATTTTGCAAAACTATGATATTTTTAGTCAGCGATTGAAAACTGACCAGAAAATGGGTATAGATCACCCCCTTCCTGAAAATTTGCTTTTGATTGATTGCCGAACTGAAGAAGAACAAGACGTATCCACTATTCCGAATGCAATCACTGCCAATCTATTTACATCTCAGTACTTAAATAATAAATCTACTGAGTCTGAAAAGAAATCCGCATATATAGACTCCCTTAAGTCTACGTTGCTTGTTCCGTATTGCACGATTGGTATGAGATCTGGAAAATTTAGCCAAAACCTACTTCAAAATGGATTTACGAATGTCCGAAATTTGGACGGTATAGTTCTCTGGGTACACGCTGGTGGGAAAGTGATAAAAAGGATTCCAAAGCAACAGGACGAAAATGCACCTGTTGTGGAGGATGTGCATGTATATGGATCTGGCTGTGACTTAGCACCCGTGCGATACAAGACATTTAAGTTTGGAATCACCCACAAAATAAAAAATGTGATGACTGGTGGAATGTGAACTTGTTTTAAAAGTAGAACTTAATGCACCCGCAGTGTTAATGATTTCTAAAAGAAATAGTTTTGTGTTGTGAAGTTTCCTTTCTCTCTTTTAGAATGCCTCAAAGCAGTTGACCAATAAGTTTTTCTACTGAGTAGCACATTGCAACACGCAGATAATTTTCTCTCATTACAAATTTTATATTATGCGGTATAAATTAAGTGTGCCTTCATTTTGGAGGAATGTTGTCTTTCTACATGTAGTTTAATAAAGAAATATGTTCAAATGGATGATTTGTTTTATTTGGTAGTATCTACAGCCTCAAAATTATTTTTTAAGTGATGGGCTCTCCATGTAGTGATATTATTCACTTTAGGTTAACATTGGTAAGTTTACCAATGCCTTCGTCTTTTCGATTGTTTTCATGCGTATCTACAATATTTTTTCTGGGTTTTTTTCATGTTTGTGTTTTTCTGTATTGATTGTTGGGACGTTTTAATACTTTTACTGCATTTCCCATAGGCAGTAAGAGAGCAATTTGAGTACATTTATGATAAAATTAATCTCTTTTAGCTTTGAGTTTCTAATTGAATTTTATAGATATGATAACAAACTTATTATAATTTGAAAAAAACGGGTAGACACCTGTAAGCTTTGCTAGGAAATAAAGCTATGAAATAGTTGCTTGACATGAGTAAGTTTTCATATTATTACAGAATTAGAAGGCATTTTTTCAAAATGCCTTCTAATTATTAGTATTGGCATTTGCCCTACATTCACCAACGCGATGCAACCCGTCAAAGTTTGTAAGAGGCCTTTTTTTAAAGCCGCTTTTCTATTGAATTTTTGAATTAAGTTATTTACTTCTGTTTTTTTCTTTGAATGCTATGATTCTTTCGCTGTCAAAAAGCTTAAAATAATAGAAAAATTATTCTGTTAAGAACCAAGACAACCATCATGGTGTATATTTCCAAAAATTTACGTACATGTTCTCCATCTTGTAATTTTTTTGTCGTCTCGTCTGACGTATACCAAGTTTACAATAAACTAGAGGGAACCTTATTTTTCCTTATTTCCTTCGCTAGTGCTAAGTGTGCTTTTGTAATAATAACATCTATGAGGGACATCATCCAAACGTCGAGCCTAAATGTCAATTCAAGTGACAAATATAAATAGGAAAGTTATTTGTAAACGAACAGGCAAATTCAATAAATGCAAGGGCAATGAAGGATAAACTCAGGATTCTTGATAATCCTTGTTTGACAATAAGTAGATGCCTTTGATCGATAAAAAACGAATATACAGGCGTCAAGAAAAAGCGATTATATCTACATAGCTACGCACTGTAACGAAAATTGTCAGCTGTTGTTGCATGTGTATCGTGCATGAAATCAAATCATGAACAAAAAGCAACATTTTCTTTACGTCTAAAATATTATTGACATATCCATGTTGTTATACGGCAATACTTACCATAGCCATGGCTTCACTTACAAGCTGCTCTAGTTCATTCTGACAAGCACGAGAGGAAAGTTGTTTCGTTGCATAGTCTGGACCCGCACTTCTCAGCTTTAACTTGAACATCAAAACATAAAGCTACATATTTACATAGAAATGCATGCTCAACATTTGTTCAGAATAATACTGTTATTATTGAATGTATGAAAGAAGCAAAATTATGTACTGATACAGTATAAGAAAGCATACTTGCAACTGCAGGAGTAGACGATCTAGCTGCGGTATCTGCTGTAAAGTCTTTTGCAACGGTAATAATGTCTTTCGATTCTTCACATGCGGACCGAGCTGCAGAATGTTGATTAATTTTGCTTATACGAAGTTAAAGTGAAGTTATTTATTTGTTTACTAATTCTTCATGTTTCCAACCCGTTTTTCTTACTAGGTGTAAAATATTTTTTCTTAGAATGTATCCTCGAACCACCTTTTGGATTTTGCAAGCAGCTTCCTGCATTAAAAATTGTGCATTAAACAAATTGAAGAATTGATTTTCTTGTACTGATTCTCAAATAGTCAACTACGCACTTTGAATTTATAAGAAATAAAGTAGCGGCTTTGAATTTCGGTTTCATCATTCTTTAGTGCTTCCGGGCTACCATAAGAGGAGACAAGTGAAAAAATACATGCGTCTAAAGTAATGAGGCTGGCATAGTAGACTTCGTCTCAATATGTTTAGAAGTTATTTTTGAAACATTTAAAGGTATTGAGTACCGCTTTTGATAGTTTACTGCCCAGTTCGTATTATTTTTAAGAACCGCATCACTTTTTCTGCGTAGTTCATTTCTATCCAATTTTTCTGTGATGCTTACGAGCTCATTCAAGCCTGCTCGTTCGTTACCTAAAATTTTATCACCTATACGGCTAATTTCAACTAGTTGCAAATGACGTTCAATAGAGACTTCCTTGTTTTCCTTTTGGAATTGTTTATGGTCACGTTTTTTTGCGTATGTTTTCCATGCTATTTCAATTTTTGATACTTGCTGACGCAAAAAAGCATTCTTTTGCATAACCTACGCACCACAAATTTAAATACAGTGTGTTTGAAGTCAACTGCACTTTTAAACTCTTTTCTGCACAATCGATCATCCCGCTTACAAATTTACCTTCTGCTGCAGGATCCCACTATACCACTGAGTATTTGAACCTGCATTCCATCTTAGTTTTACATCAATCCAAGATTCGTTCTTGCTCATTGTTGTATTCATGAATGATTAAGGGACTTTCAAATGAGTGATCATTTCTTCCAATGTCTTCACCCTTTAAACAAGCATTACATGTGCCTGATTTGGGGGAGTTAATGTATTAAAAGCAAACCAAACGTATTATGGCACACCACTACAGTAGGTTCGTGCTTCTTATGATGAAAGGAGCATGTACACAAATTATGGATGAACTTGCCAACGTTTCAAATCAAAATCTGTTAATTAGAAAAAAGATGGCAAGAATTGAGTTGAATGACCATAATTTATTTTCCCGGTAAAACTTACGATAATACATGTATCCATGGACTATTTTGGAGCTTTTTACATACTTGTGTGGGCATCATTTTAAAAAATTCAGTATGAAGAAGTGAGGGAATGTAGAAACATCCTCCTCATTGTGAGTGATCCAGCATTCCAAAAATTAATTATTCTTGAAATAATTCGAACATAGCAACTCAAAATTTTGATTACCTGATAAATTTCTCATTATACATGTGTTCAATTACAAAGTGGAACCTCACTATATTCACAAGTATCACATGGTGAAGTTTTTTTGTATTTTTCTTGTGTACTTTAGCGCTTTAGTTTACAAAAAAAAACCGTTACTTTGCTTCAACATTGTTCCTCTTATATAAAGACTATGAGTGAAAATATATGTATGAATACGATCACAGGATTATACTGGCTTTGAAATGGTTTAATTAAATCATTTCTTTATCTAGTCGCATTAAATGAGCTTTCGTCGGCATGCAATCAATCACCAATGAATTTTTAACAAATATGTAGCCTGCTCAATTCAATAGATTTGACAGGAAAGTGTGCACTCTTAATCATCGGAAAGGATGTTTTTTTTTATTGACATTTAACGAGGAAAATATGTATGAACTTGTTAGTGAGACCAATTATTTCTAATTAAATTTTAGCTGACGCCTTTAAGTGATTAATAGTACGGGGAACTGAAATCTAAATTACCCTATAATTGATTGTTATTTAACAGCATTGCGTGTGTGGGAACTCAACGGTAAAGGTTCTTTAGCCAACGTAAATTCAATACATACAAATTGTTCCTAAGTCAAACTCGTGTACTCTCGCAATGCGGCAATGAAAACCGATATTGCAAAACACTTCACCTAAGCGAAGTAGCAACACGCCACAGCTAGAATGTAGTATCGGTTGAGAGCGAGGAGGATTGTACATTTGAAGACTCAATGTATATGATGAGAATCAACGAGTGCCAAATGCCAACTTTATTATTCTTTCAAGTTGTAATATCGTATGTGTTTGCTTACAGTAGTTCATTACGGTGTTGAATCGCTGGAAACACTTTCTTCCTAAGAGCGTTTCTTTCTCAATATAGTGTATAGTCTGCGTTATAAACAATAGTGATCTGTTCAGAAATTTTGGATGCGAATAACACGAAAAAATTCGGAAAACCAGTATTGAAATTATGTTCACTAGGATGGCGGTATCAGTAATATGGGACACAAGTCAAAGAGCAGTAACTTACTTTAGTAATAGGAATTGGGGCTAAGCATGCCAAGCTCATTACCTCTAACTCGTATCGAGACTGAATGTTTCACCAACATATTGGAAGTTGAAATGTACTTTTTTTATCGGCAAATCATCGCAAAAATTTTAATAAATTATATTTAATTTTCGTTAAACAGTCTTTTTCTTAAGCGCAATCACAACTATGCCAATGCTAGACCAAGTTAGCTGTATCGTAATACTGTGAACAAAAAATAGCCTTCATATACTAATTGTATTTGGCAAAGAATGATAATTCAGGAAAGCAGTTAGTATGCCGTAATAAATTGTAATTTTAACAGCAGTTATATCTTGATGTCCTTCAGCTTTTTGTTAGAAAAATGATCATGATTAAACGAACCATTTGCTATAATGTCTTAGTGCAACACTAACCATGCTACAATCAGAAGAAAAAATTTCTACATACATAAAAATAGAGAAAAAAAGAATGATAAGCAGCGACAGTAAATACTTCCATGTTACGCATTATATTGTCAGCATACAAATCTTTTAAACTTATTGCGTTTACACAAATGCGGCAAAAAACTTTGAGTAGCAAAAAATTGAATAACTTAATTGATTTTTGATCAGATAGAATTAAGTAGGAAATGGCTGAACAATCAGCTTACTCAAACAAAATTCGATAGTAAAATCGACTTAAACCTGGTCACCTAATTCTTACACAACACAGAAAAACAGCATGCTATATTGACCAAGTTTCTCATCAAATTCCAAATGCATTCGAAGTAAAGTTGGTCGATCTGGAATACGGCAAGTTGAAAGAAGAGACTCAGTAGCATATTTCAAAATTAGGTATCCACACGCAAAACAGGAAAAAATTTTTTACATAAAATAAAATAATAGCAAATTTCCCACAAATAATGGGAACGTAAAACAAACTAGATAAAACGACACATTTGCTCCTAAATAAAAAGAAAATGCGGAGTGGTGTTGTATATGTCCAAGATATTACAACCAAGAGAGGACAAAATAAATGTTATTTACATAAATAAAACTGAAGCGATGATATTTTCAACTGAAAAACATCCGCTTTATCTAATAATCTATATATAAGCATTTCGTAATTCAGAAACAGTACAGCAAATATTAGTGCTTTCAAGAAGCTGCACTTTTGCTTCACCTAATATGAATGTTAATTCTGAATAAAAATACAAAACTGAGAGTAAATTTAGAGAAAAGTAAAAACAACTTAAAAATAGAATATATACAACCGATTACGGCACTTGACAATGTCCTTTAGTTGCGCTTTCTTTACAACCAAGTAAATTTCCGAATTTTTATACAAATTCTTTTGGTATAAGAACCTACGTATGCGGCATCCTTTGAAAAAAAGTACGCAATTGAAAGTATTCCTGCAAAATATCCATAAGCAACTTGGTGGAAATTCTAAAGTATTGCAATATATTAAATTAGTGCTTTCTGTTTTTAAAGTTAAAAAATGCAATTTAACGTTACTCCATGGTACCTTGATAAAAGAAACGAAAAAAACATAACCGTCCATAATACAACAATTTGACAAAATTGAATAGCTTAAAAAGAGGGTCTAAACCTTGTTTAAGTAAGTTAATTTTTCACCTTCTTATTAAATTCCATTGGACGCGAATCTATCTCATTTTTTATCATCTTCAAAAACTGAGCATACTGAGATGTCATGAAAGGTTTACAATTTAATATAGTAGATAAAATGAGCAACCACAATTTTTACACAAGACAAACTTTTGATATCAGAAACAAACTACTTTATACGCAATTTTGATCCATTTTTCTGCACACCATTGCATTTTCTTCAATAAAAACGTTTACATCAGCATGTCGAGCGCAATTAACAGCGTCAGATATTGCTACCATTGAGTCATTACAAGAAATGAGGCCTTCGCCCATAAAATATTTTTCCGAAATAATAGCAAACATTGTCATTATCTCATTTGAACTGAGTGAGCAGATGCGATGCATAAGAAAGCAGAGGAGACCTAAAACCGTATACACAATGTTAAAAGTATATACAAATTTTCAAAATTTCTTGCATACTAATGATGAAAAATATCTGCACACTGGAAGGAAGTCCACTTTGGAATGCATGTCATTGATCAATAAAATCTGTTTTCTGTTAAAACAATTAGTTAAAATATCGCAATAATTCTTTTTTTTTACATAAATAACAGAATCTGCAAAAGATGAATGCATTCGTAAAATGTAAACGAAAAGGGTATTGAATAGCTAGGTACGTAGCAATAAATTAAATAAATGTACGACTGCTGTCAAATAATACCAAAAACATTGGGAGGTACAAACTTAATCCGTAAATTAATTGCAACAGGTTTATATTTACCTTCAATTTCTCGGAATGACCACAGATTTAACATATGGAGCTTTTCTAGGAGTCGTATGGAATCAGTTAATTCAAGATCAGTGCATCTTCTGGTCATTGTTCATAAGAAGAAACAATCAAGCGTCCATTTGTGATAAACGTAAGATAACGAATTAAAGCATTTGTGCACATATTTCTTGCATCATACTCTTCAAAAATGATGCAAGGATGAAAAACTCAAAGCTTTTTTATATACAAATCTTACTCTGATAAATTTTGAAGAATCAAATAAAAGATCGGGAGGCAATTTTTGTAGCTTTCATCGTTAAGAATGGATTGATGCAACTGTAAGACAAAATACAAAATACTTTGAATATTGTTGGAAAATAAAAAGAGTAAAACATACAAGGAGCACATAAGGATCAACGTGAGAGTTACAAAACAATCACGACACAGCTTAACGCAAAGCAAACAACTAGAAAGTGGTCTATATAAGCAAATCCAACCGATATTGATTTTTGTTTGTAAGCGTTCTCCTTAAATTGAAAATCAAAATTTGTTAACACAGCCATCGCACAACTAAAATACAAGGATTTATGCAGCAAAAAATGGGAAAGTAAAAAATAATTGCTTGAGTAATCTAGCTGAGAAAGAAAATGATTTATACTGCTAATACATGAATAAAATACTTTCGTAGCTGCTCCGAATTCAATTTCATAAAGTGGTTATGTAAATATTCCATATGCACAAGAAGGAACCTTGAATCGCTTTTGGCATTCTAAACAAAGCACCAAAATATCAGAACATGCAAAAAAAATGCCAATTAAATGAAAAGAAGCATCAATACAAAATGGTTCTCTGTGCTACCAAGAGCTGTCTATGAAGAGATTGCAAACACTACTCGAATATGGAAATGCATCACTACTCGATATAATAAGTTGGAAAGATTTTATAGCATGACCCATGATAATTACTTCGAGACCATAAATATCTTATAATAGATGCATACCATATATCTACAAGCATACTTGCAGTTGATATAAGTGCGTCAAACCACAAAAAACACGGACAAAATCTGCTGGAGAGCATTTTTGTATCTGCAAACAAATTGATCATCTAGAATCTTTCAAGCAATTCATGACCAGAACTATACAATCGAAAAGTACTGTTATACTCCCACGAAAAAATTATGGTAAAAATGTTCAATAAATCGACTTTCGCAGGTTAAAACATGGGTTCAATCACAAGGAAATGCACAGTTTATCTACAGGCTTTTCATACAGTATTGCAAATCAAAAGGAGGACAAAATAGTTATCAATCAGTATACTTTGCAATAAAATAATCTAGACCAACAAAGAGAGAAGATAAGCTCCCAGTAGAAACTGAGTCCATGAAATTTAATTACCACTTTTAAAGAATGTGCACTTAATTTCAAGAAAAATTGGGTTCTAAAGTGCTCTGGTTGGTCAAGAAATACGCAGCTTTTTTTATTTCGTTGCAAATAGTTTACGTAACAAGGAATAAGTATTGCCAAATCGGAAGATATCAGATTATCCATCTTGCATGCAATAAAAAATATATACAAATAAAAGAAATCATAAAACATAACACCAATTCTTTGGGAAGGCAAACACTACAAATGTACTGAAAGATTCTCTAGAGAAACGCTATTAATTTAGATACCACAATAGCAATCCCGTGGAGCATTTGTATATAATTTGGGTCTTATCAAAATCACTTAATAACACACTCTTTACCTGAACTTCTATTTCTTTAGAAACTTGGATAAACAAATCATTATTCCAGAAATCACATCTGAAAAAATTAATGTACCATCGTCACATCGTTATTAATTCAAACTACACACCTTATGCACGCTATTGAAAACATAATAAAACAAGAAAAAACCGTCTGGATTGTTGTCATTAATCACCATATATATATAAAACAAAGTAATGTTTTTTTGAACATTTTTATTCGACTGACTGAAGAAACAATCTTGTCAGCAGAACCAAATCATTTGCGGAACAATGCTTCCAGAAGTTTCCTAAATGAGGATGGTCAAATTGTTCTTCTAGAAGATAAGCCGAAATCTAAATGAACATGTAAAACTTCATAAAAGTTAAACCCCAAAACATAAATTGTAAATATATACATTATATACAGTAAAGTTACGAAAGAAATGAGTGATGCACCTCTTTCAACAAAGGTAAAGGCTGAAAATAAGAAAAGCTGATAAATCCATGCAAAAGTTGATTCAGCTGAAAAGGGCTGCAAAAATTTCGAATACTTGATGCATCATTGGTCTATGCAGATTCATAGTAAGACTATTGATTCACCACTAAAGAATTTCAATAAAAAATAGGGACAAAGAAATAGCAGTACGCAACGTAAGACAACGATGAAGAGTTCGCTTAAGGGAAAAAATAGTATGCCATGGAAAAATGAAATTTATTTTATACGCCATATTATTTACATATAGGCAAGAATATGCATAGACCTCATAAATGGTAACATAGCTACAGAGCGAAGAGCAAGCCGCTGCAAAATTTCAGGATTGATCTCTTTCTTGCGATTTCCGTACAATGTGTTGATAAGTTGAATCACATTCATACGATGCACATCAAGACCAAAAATGCTTGAAGGCCGAACAAGACGAGGATGAGTACTGCTGTATCTACGAAAATAGCGCATTTCGAAAGGGGAATTCTGAGTGTAGTGGCGTTACGGGAATTCTTCCTAAGACTGTAGAAACAAGAGTAATGGTCGATCCTCGCAAATCAACCTTACAAAATTGTAGATGCAGTCTACGAGCTCAGGTTCAACTAGAACACAAAATGAACGAACCTTCAGTATCAAAAGACACTGAATGTACCCTGAACATTAATTTTCAAAAACGATGATGAAGGGCAAATCGTTTGCTCCAAAAATAGACAAACATCCATTCAAACTTGTTAGAAAAATGAAGCGGTTCCCATGGCTATCCTTCAAACTCTTTGACCATTTCATAAGAAGGGAGGGAGCTGGAGGCAATTCTACCTCTTGCAAATATGGCTACACATCGCATGAACGGAGGTACGACATGCGCGAAAGCAACAAAATAACAGAATGTTACAGTTTGTCGAAGCAATCAAAGTAGAATCGTTGAACATCAGCAATAAGCAATTGATGGAAGCAGCTCCAGTGAGGGACATGAAATATAAATAACTTACAGAGGTTCTATACTTTTTAAAAGACCATACGCGAGGACAAAATCCCACTTAAAACAAACGGGATCGACTGTGCGTTCAATTTTTCATATTTCCTAAGCCTTTTGCCATAAAGTCATGCGCGTGAGAAAGGTATTTAATGCAGAAGACCGACCTGATACCATTCTTCAATTTTCGAGTTCTCTAATATTAAAAAGCAATTCACGGTTCCTGGGAACGCTTCGTCTTAAGCTCGTTACAATATTCAAAAAGCGTTGCGTTGCAGTGCGCTCTCTCGCGTGATTCACAATTTTGCGTAGAAATAGCATGAAACATAATATGAAGTAGCGATCTACATGAAGTTTTTTGTTTTTTTTCATGGGAAAAAAGATGACGCACATTTTGTTGCGTACACATTAATTTTTGTAGATTTCTAGATGCTTATTCTTGGTGCGGGAATTTCACAAGAAACTTACCATAAAATGTATTAACACTACAGTAGCTCTTACTTTTAGTTCATTTCCTAAAGATGATAACATATTGCAAATGAGCGTTCATGATGGAGGTTTTACATTTTGGCATTTCACTCCTATGTACCTTCATGTTTGTTACACGATCTGATGCTGCCCTTCGTTTATCCTTAGTTATTCCAATGCTTAATGTGGTTTCTATTGGTGAAACTCAGTACACAAAGTTGTTACAGCGTACGGATACCTCAATGAGGCGACCATTCCTTTCATTCTTGCACATAACTCCGCTATCTCTCACTCCTTTTTACAATATGAATGTAAGCATGCAATATACACTGCATTAGAAGTTTCCATAGCGTTAGGATAAGTGTATCTGATAAAATGCTTGTTTTTCTAATGCTTCTATGCGATGCACAGAACTTATTTCCATATTTTCATGTGCCAAAAGGATAAAGGGGTCATTACTGACTTGTGCGCCCAAAAGAAAGGAGCAGGATCGACACAAAATGGACGTGATAGTCATCCTAAACACCTTGGTTTGAAGCGCTCAGGTGGACAATGGGTTTTTAGTGGAAACATTTTAGTCAGACAAAGAGGTACCAAGTTTAAAGCTGGCTGCGGTAAGTAAATGTTTCTCTTCAGTGTAATATTCAACCTCACTGCGTCAAACCCTTCTTAAACATTCAAGAGAAAAGCAAATTTAAGAGTGCTTTTTGTTGATAATCCGGTTTTAGTATGTTTATTTATTCAACATTGTGCTATGTCATTGTAATGTATATAATTTCCAGGAGTTATGCGATGCAATGATGACACTCTTATGGCAACAACATCTGGAATTATGTTTTTCAAAGGGCGGAATGTTTGTGTTTCTCCTGATTATAAAAAGAGTGACCCTCCTACATTACAGCTTCTTTCTGAAATATTTATGCAATAGCGGAATATTTGAAGCGTTTAATGCAAACTCTGCGTATAGTTTCACCTCTAGACAAATATGGCTATCCAGGGGAAATCTCTGTTTTAATCATTTCAAACTTTGTAGTAAAAAAAGCCTATTTATTTGAAAAGGTTTTTAGTGCGAAAAGGTTTATATTCAAGTTGTAAATGCCAGAAAAACAGTATTTTTGTCATTTCTTTGGCTTTTTATTCTTTTGTCTAGATGATTCAAGAGTCCTACCATGAATAGGGGCCCTACTGTAAATTTTTTGCTGCACAATGTTCTTATATGTTTTGTATTTAGAGCAGTTGTTTTTTAAGTGGGCTTCGGACTGCTTCTTAATAAATAGTGATTGCAAGCAAATTTTGTTTTTGAAGGTGTCCTTTTTTATTTAATCCCAGCTTTGCTTGACTTCCTTTATGCTCTATATAAGTTAGTTCTTGATAGTCATGCGCTTAGAAAGAGTAGAAATGTCTTACAGCGTTGTTTGCTTTTTCTGTGTAAAATATCCATGAATATAGCCCATTAGTTTATTTGTTGAAGTTTATTTTATCTAAATCCCCTTATTACAAATAAATATATGTTCTAGTTGGAGAATTCGAAGATTCATAGAGTTCTTTATCAAACCATGCTCTCTGCTTCTCATGTTAACATTTTGATTGACTGGTTAACCCGAAAAGCGTAGAATTAATGAATGCAACTAGAGGAATACTACTAAAATGAAAGATTTAATTAAATTATTTCCTTCGATTAATCGTTCGACAGGAATTATTTCGATGAATTAAGCTAAAATAAGTCTACCCTTCATTTTTTGGTTGCAAAGTTAATAGACTCTTGCTAGCTTTTGCAGAGATGTGAGACAAGAAAATTAAAATATCTAGTTTTGAAGAAAGTTGCATTGACCAATAATATAAAAGAAAGAGATTGAGTGAATTGAATCAAATGGATGTGATCCCATTTACGTGTACTTGATGTTAGTTTGTTCGCATGAAACCAATGATATATCACAAACTCACCTGGAAAGCTTCACCTTGAGTAGAACTCTTGCAACTAGAGGTTTTCTGTTGCAAAACATTTCTGGTAGCCCGTAAAATTGCTATCGATCTAGATGAAAATACTTAATGTAACCCTCCCAAGAATTTGAGATAATTTCGTGAAGTGAAAATATTTAGCCTAGTAATCGGTTGCAAGTGATACTCCCTACATGTGCGTTTATCTACAGCAACAAGTATGCATACTATCAGTTTGCTCGCGTCTTTTGTTTTTGTAAAACTAATTATCTAAAGTACATCGTCCGACATTTATTAATAATATGTCATGACTCTAATAGTCGAAGGAATGAACAAAACTTAAATTTGTTTATAATTTGGAAAATGTGTTTTTTTGAATTGTCAAACGCTGGAAAAAAATACTAACCTACTACGCTGCAAAAAATCCATGCAATTTCCGTATTTTTACTATACGACTACGAATAGTTGAAACTTCAAAAGATTTCTGTTTTGGTAACAAGAGGTGACGATAAGTGCACAGCTACTGTTAACCTGTTATCTTGGTAACTTTTTTGTGAAAGTAAGCACTAACAAAAATTTACATCAAAAATTTTTTACCTCTGATAAAAAATTTAGATTTATCAAATATTTTAAGCCAAATACTTAAGTATTTCATGTTTGCGCATCAGCCTTTGCATGCTGGCTTTGGCTGATTGTGAAATTAGAATAAATTTGGGCTTTTTGCTACTATATGTATTAAGTAATTCTTTGGATAATCTCAATTTGTACTCTAATTACCCTTGTATTGCTAATACTTGCACAACTGCTGGCCTTTTAAATTTCCTGAATTAATTTTACCTAAGTATGAACAAACGCGTTCAATCCTATGAAAAAGTATAGGCTTTATAAAATTTGCTGACAGCTAACGTACTGTTTAATGGAATGGAAAATATTTGTTTTTATGTATATATTTAGAACTAGTAACAAAAGCATACGTTACCTTCATGTTGAACCCCATATTCACTCATAGATGCGTTAAACAAAATTTCCTTTATAGCAAATACTTGGTTGAGTATAGACAGTTGTGTTGTAGAGTATTTTCATAGTCCTTAACGTAACAGATAAATTGGTTCACTTACTTTTTAGGGTTGGAGAAATGGAGAAAGAAAAGTGTGTTTGGCGACGTTTTCTGGCAATGCTTATGATATTGGGCATGACCACGCAAACTGTACCATTTTTGGCAATATTTGCGGCTGCTCAAACTCCTCTGACACAATTTACAGGTGCCTAAAATTTGTTTCAAATGCAACATCTATTGATCAGAGTGTGTGACTTGTACCAATCACGAAAAAGTATTAGCTAACTCGAAATGAGACGAGGAGCGTGTACTGCGTTTAGGGTTAGCAAAATCAGAATTGTCAAAAAATAGCTGCAGATAAGAATTAAATTACTGCATTTTAATATAGGTCCAACCAAACCTACCCTAGTATGCCCTCAAGGATATCATTTAGTTGGAGGAGTATGCACTTATACGAGGTCAACTGAAGGGACATTTTCCTGCTCAAAAGTGAGTAGATTTTTTCATTGAATAAAGTTATTGTATCATTGTCATGAAATATCATATGAAACTCGAGCTTTACTGCTTTCCTACTTAAACAACATAGGACACGGATTATTTTGAAAACGGGCGTTGTATTAAAACCGAGAAAATAACAACTGAAATGGAATGTCCACCAGGAGCAACAACTGATGGGAAGAAATGTAATGTCCTACGAATGGTCTCGCCTACTGTTGATTGTGGTAAAAATTATAAACTATCCCACGATGGAACGACGTGTATGCGTGAGGATCGCCGTGTAGCTGACAGAACATGTCCCAGGGGATTCCAGTTACATCACGATGAGTGCGTTTCCACAATCGAATCGCCTCGAACACCAAGTCAGTTTAGCAATTGAAAATACTGTACGTTCCCCTCATGCTTTGAAATTCATTTAAGGAGATTTTTGTATCAGCGAGTGTTAAAAATTAACAAAAATTGAGAAAAACTGCAATAGTTCTTATATAACAAAAATTTCACTGGCTATTTGATCCATTCCTATTTCTCAGGATGCCCCAGTGGATACGTTTTGCAGACTTACGGAGATAGTAAAGACGATGAATGCGTGTCGGTTGAGCTTATTCCACCTGAAGCATCCTGCCCAAAAGACTTTGAAATGAATGGCAATCGCTGTGTAAAAGTTAGCATTTCGAAGGCAATGAACGCAAAATGCCCGTACGTTGAGTGTTTTTTTCTTTTGGATTGAATTATAAACATAAAATTTACAAAACGACTTAAAGCACGTTAATCATTCATTTTAACTTTGAAGTTTTGTTTTAGATTTACTGCCAATTAGTGATACTTTAAACGAATATCTTTTTTACAGCGATGGCTTCAAGAAAACTGAGAAAGATACATGCATTCGAGAAATTACGCAAACACCTTCAGAAATATGCGCTTCGGGTCGCTTCGATCAACATAAGAAAGTTTGCGTTGTAGTAGACACACAACCTATTGTGCCTATGTGCAAGAAAGGTTACACCTTTCAACGCAACACATGTGTGAAATTGC
Source organism: Cardiosporidium cionae (assembly GCA_015476325.1). NCBI lineage: Eukaryota > Apicomplexa > Aconoidasida > Nephromycida > Cardiosporidium > Cardiosporidium cionae. Next base: position 37,621 of record JADAQX010000161.1, on the reverse strand, counting down.
ATGAAAGTAAACTAGAACAGAAATGTCCTAAGGGATTTGCTTTGGATGGAGAAACATGTACTCGATACGAAACGAACGACGCTGACTTTGTTTGTCCCGGTGGTTCCATTGCCCAAAATAACGATTGCTATGAGGCAATCGAGACAACCCCTCGTCCATTTTGTACCAAGGGTACAAATCAAGGAGGAACATGCATAGAAACTGAATTTGTGAAACCTAAATTTGTTTGCCCATCAGGACATGTTGCTAATAAGGACTCTTGCACTTTGGTAACCTGGCACTATGCGTTTTTTGTATATTTGTAAACGTAATTTTGTAATAGATTGATCGATTTAAAAGTTTTGCAATAGAAAAATGAAGAGTGATTGTTAAAATAACAGCATTATAAAGTTCCTTATGTTTAGTGTGTGTTCAGATATATTGTCTATGATATTGTTATGCAATTTTCATCTCTATCATAACTGCGTGCAATGCAACTGTAAGGAATTCATAGTTTTGCCGATTTCTGACATGCTATTTGAATTTTGCAGGTAACTAGCGTTGAAGCTGACGTTGTTTGCCCTGCTGGTGCGCAATTGCATGGGAAATATTGCCTGAAGTACTCCTCTGTTCCCGCTAGTTTGATGTGCAAGGACGGGTCCCCTGCATCAATGGATGGATGCATGACAATGACAAAAAAGGAACCAGGTGTTGCTTGCCCAGATGGATATAGGCCTAATGGTGAGGCTTGCATTCGTTCCGTAGAAAGTGCGCCACGTTACCTTTGTCCAAGTGGTTCGACTTTGAAGGATGACAAATGCGAACGAACTCTCAGCATTTCACCCAATCGAAATTGTCCTAAAGATTTCATAATTGATGCAAATGGTGATTGCTTTATGAGCAAGTTTGCCGAGCCCTCCCTCAGTTGTCCGCAGGGGTATCAGCTTCTCAATGGTATGTGCACACAGCATCAAAAATTGTCGCATTCAAAAAAGCGTTTATTAGATGAAGCGGAGACAGTGGGTGGTTCTGGAGATGGCGGCTTCTCAATTACTTCTCCCTTTGAATTTTTGACATCGTGGGTTTCAACATTATTCTCCGGTTGGGGTGTTTGATAATACCAATGGGTTTTATGTCACTTGCGGCTGACTTTTCTGTTTATCTCAATGCAAAACAAGAAAATTTAGTACAGTGAGGTCATAATCGAATTGCAGTAGCTTATTCTACTTCTATTCGTATATGCAATCTAGTTCTGGCAATGTCTTGGTAAAACAGACAATTTAAAATCGTTGCACATTTCATCGTAAGTGAACTGGATTTGTCATGTATGAAACGATATGTTGTAGATATATTTTCTGATTGCGCGTTAATTAATATTTGAATACTACGTTGTGCGGGAGATTCTTACTATTATATAGAAACCTTAAACTGTTTGAATTGCTGTGTGCTTGCCAACCTAATTAGAAGTATTAAGTCCGTAAGAATAAGAATTATAACATAATTAAACCCTTTTTTATCCTAATCCATTTCTACTGCTGCTTCTGCGTGTGTCCGTATTGCCTTTTTGTAAAATATTCTTCATTCTTGTTTCAAGAAATTTGTTGTTAAGTGCTTTTGTATAGATTTTTGCAAAGTTTAGTTAGGGAATTTTCGTTAAGTAAAACTGACCTTTTACATATTTTCGCAAACAATGCAACATGCTCAGCTTTTTGAAGTCTATGATTAATGCTATTCCATAGCACTGGAAAAGTCCCTTTTGTTCACTTTTCATTCTTATGGACCGATTATGATGTCTGCGAATAAACTATTAAAAAAATATTTTTGTACTAGAATCCCCCGTTGTAGCCACACCTTTGCAATTCAAGCGTTGCTATTATTAGCAAGCACTTGTCCAATATCTTTTCAGTATAAAAATAGTGTCATAAGTGATAAAATTGTGAAAGAAAGTATGCGGAGCTCAAACCAGAGTAGTTCAACCAATTTCAACCTACCGCTACTGTTCGGCTTACTATATTGCCAGTTTTTGCTTAAAGGTGACATATTCAATCAATCCTTTGACGGAAAATCAATTACAAGTTTCGATGCTTTACATGTTACCCCCAGGGCTAAAACAACTGTTGAAATTGACTATAATTATGAACTAGCTCGTAAAATGCACAAGTTGGCTTCTGCCGCGTGGCCCAAAAATCGAAATGCAAAGTATTACAAAACATTAGGTTGTTAGGTAAAAATTCAGCACAATTTTCGAGAATGATTGTTTCAAAATATAGGGTTGCTCTAATGATTGAAAGAAAAAGTGTTGCTACAATATTCAAGCTATAATAAAAGCAAACTAAAGTATTGGCAACAAAAAATGCCTTACATGACAAACGCAACACTCAACATAACTGCGCAGTTTAATTTTGCATTAAGAATACTATAGCCATAAAACTCACCTCAAATACTACTGAATATGGCAAAGCTGCGACATTTCGTTCATATGGAGGCGTAAGGAAAGGAAATGTATATAAGAGTAATAAGTTGCATGGCCAAAGTAACACCATTACAATAAGAAGAAAAACAATTTTCAGAAAACTAAAATGAGGACAAATTCGCACACCGCAAACAAGATTTTAGTATTAATCAATATGTTAATTTGAAGCAGCAACAAAATATCATAATAAAAACTAAGAACTTGTTTGTAAGTAATTCATACAAATAAATAACAGGCAGAGGACTGGAATTTGTGCAGAAACAAAGTTTCATAATTGAAAATAGATGAAAAGGGAACTAGCGATCTAAAGCACGCAGTACTGCTGAGGCGTAAAGAGACACGTGAAGATTGTCCAAATCGTGAGTATAAGTCTAAAGATAAAATGGCATAAATAATAGGATTTACAAAACAAAATGTTTCTTGATTCTGCATTGATTAATCCAAAGAGTTTACCTCAAAGAGAGCCGATGAAAATGCCAACGTGGCCAGAGAGAACGCGCTACGACGTGTTGACTACGGAGCATTAAAAAAATAATTGTCATTTTATGAAGAAATCAACCACATTTAACATAACAAAAATGCTTTATATAAGATAAGTTTACTGCATTCTTGCATCTAAGTCTATGGGCTCACCAAAAAATGATTTGCGATAAAACAAGCACCAAAGGTAGAGCAAAAAAATGCTGCACTTCCTATTTCAAAGATATGCAAAACAATGCGTAGTATGAAATAAAATATGAAAGTAAGATCAATTACATTTAAAGTATCTGCAATAAGTTAATGTGGCTTACCAGCAATAGTTTTTTGGCGGTTGCACAAGGGCATTTTGCGTTTTCCCCATATTGTACCTACAATTGCAGCCTAAAAATAAAAAATAATTAAGTAAATGTCTAAATAATTAAGAAAAAAATAGAAGATAACATAGAAAATGCCGTAGCTTGCAAAATGACATTTAAAGCAATTAAAACTACTAACGGCCATATTATGGAAATTTGAGGCACAAACTGAAACTGTGAAAAAAGTAAGAGATGCAAAGTCGTGCTAATTGCAACCGCTTTAGCATACATAAAGCAACTAACCATTGAGTCACCTATTCCAATTACAATCATTCCTATGCAAGCATGCATCCAATCAAAAGAATCTTGTTTGGCGGAAATAAATTCAATTACTACAGGCAATCCAACCCTAAAATTGTCATGTGCAGAAATAATTCCGCAACCACATACATCAATTAACCTGATACCCTTTATTTATTTACACGAAAAATTTGATAAAGAAGCGAAAATAACATAATTCTACTAATTCGTTCAACAAATGGACAATAAAAGGAGAAGTATGCTTTACCCCAACAAAAGACAAATGTGTGTATGAATGATGCCTTGCTGGTCACGTGAGTCAATAAATCTGCGGGCGCATTTCATAAGTAAGTAAATTTTTTAAATGAACTAACTTGATTAAAAATTATGAATTTATGCAAACGCTTAAAACCTTAATACTATGCTACGGAATACCAAACCTCTGAGAAAAATCGCTGAGAGCTGACGATATTGTGGAATTAATTTCGGAATGACGAAGAACCTCCAAAAGAAGAAATAGCCATAAACTTACAGAGAGAGCTAGACATAGAAGTTTGATCTGTACGCATACGCATGCAATATAGGAAGAGAATAAATTATAGTTAGACTAAAATGGGAAATATGTAAGCAACATTTCTACTATATGTTTGTTCCAAACACACCTCATTAAATATGATTGCAAGAACAATATTGATAGAAATCAGAAAATGGAATTCTTTCCTTCGCATAAGATTACGGCTGCGATGATCCGCCCTAACAGTTCCAATTTTTTCCGATTTAAAATTTTCTTCACTGTCTCCAATTTTACCAAACCTGGATGCATATTTAACTGGTTGCAACGCTGAGCTGATATTTTTTTCTATAACGTTTGCATTTTTTCTTTGTGGATCATTAGTTGAAATTCGCATAGAACCACGATGAAAGAGATTGATAACCCAGGAAAAAGTAATCACGACCCATAGTATAAGCAGTGTAATGCTTTCTATCCGCAGAGCAACGACATCTATCAACCAAGTCAGAATGCGTGTATCTGATAAATTCGAAAAAACAAGTAGGATTTTTAAAAAGTAATATCTCCTTTAGATAAAAAAATACAGATTATCGCAAAGATAAATAATGATAAATCATTCGAAAAGTAGAATGTCATATAAAAACCTTACTTGAAGTATCAGAATCATACACGTGATCACATACAAAACAGAAAAATCCTAAAAGTGGAGCAGAATAAACCAAATATGCACGACGTCGACCGAGGAACTTTAAGACAACCAAGAGAATGTAGTATGATGCCGTAATGACAGTGAAATACATATTCTGAATGAAATTTTAAATAAGCAAACATTTAAGTCATTCTTCTTTACAAAGTTAATTACACGGAAAAACATTTTTTATTTCAATTAATGATCCTATACTAAATCTCACCAATTTTATAACTACTTGAACAGCTGGATCAAACAAAGTAGCAATTTGCACAATATTAGCAAAACAAAATAAATATCCAAACGCAAAAACAAAAACTATTAACAAGCAGATCAATTGACTCAAAACTGCAACTTCTGAAAAGCTGAAAACCCTGTAAGCAGTTAAAAAATGCCTTGACCATGTATAAAAATGAATATTACGGTATAAAGAGTTTTGTAAAATAAATTAGGTTTATTTTAACAGCATTCAAAACGGGTTAGTTACATTTTTAAACTTATTGTATTTACTTCAAGTAAAACATAAGCCATAAAATGTCACAAGATTTACCTGCTGCACTTTGAAAAAAAAAACTCCGCCGCTATCAAAACTGTGATTAAAGTGAATGTACAGAATACCGCATCTTTCCAATACGTATGAGCAGGTTCCAAAACTGAAAGAATAAAAACATTTCGATTGAAAGTTAAAAAAGCAAACGAATATTTACAGACTGCAAAAAGGAATATACAATAGAATGACAGCCTTTAGGTAAAAATGAAAAAGCTATGAACGTACTCATGAAAAAGAAGGTTGTTGCTCCAAAAAATATTGCAATGGCAGCCACTATTTGTTGCAGAGGAATTGGACGTTGACGGAGATAAATCATGAAAAGATAAGCAAAGAAAAGACTTGATGGTAAAAATCGAAGATGTCCAAGAATAATTCTCATACCTTAAAACAAGCAAAAATCAGAAATATCTCCAAATGCATACTGATGCTTTAAGCAAAGATAGAGGAGTTATAAAGTAGTCATAGATATTTTAAAAACTGAACTATTATGCAGAAATTATTTTTGACAAATTTTCTTGTGGTTTATGTAATCCACACTATGCCATATTAAAAATAGGAATTCAGCTCTGAATTAACTAGCGAATACGTGCAATAGCATTAAAACACTAACTTATAAATAATTTTTAAGTAGAACTTCTTTCCTACCATAATAACTGGTATCAGCTGCAGATAAATCAGGCAGGTTCAGATGGATCAAAACAACTGGACTCAAAAGAGAGCTACCATTTGTTTGAAGTTGCTTTTGAATCATGTTGGTGGCAGCGTCAAAAATTTTGTAAACTTCCTTTAGATAAATAGCGCCATTTATCTTAACTGGATCTTTACATATCTCTACTCCTTGACTCAAAATTACATCTGAAAATTGATCCCCTTTTTCAGCTAAAACATAGTACAAGTGTGTTTCAGAATGATAGTATCAATAAAATCAAAACTACATGTAGGGCCAGTTATATGCTGAGAGTAAAATATATAGTTTTTACTATCCTAATCTGCGTAAATGCTTCTTTAGTTAACAATAATTAAACGAAGCTTACAAGATTCTTGTTCTATCAATGACATGAAACCAGTTAATCTTGAGGTTATACACATAGCACAGGGGCTGATATAAGTTTTATCTTACCCTCATCTTTCAGCAGTTTCTGACCTTCAGGGAGAGCATGGCCATAAGAAATTTCAAAAGAATGAAAAATCGTAGTAGCTATACAGCTTGAGGAAAGTGAATGAGGTATAGCATGCTTACACTTGATAATCCATTTTTTCCTTGCCTTATTTCCAATTGGGCCCCTAGTAGCAATTGAAGAGTCCAAAACTTTCGTATCATCCCTAGATTTATCCTCTGGGATGCCTAGAAAATCTTCAGTATCATTCCATGCATATATTGAATGATTCTTTTGAAAATAATCTTCTAACTCTTCTGCTGTGAACTGAAAGTTTTCGTAATAGCAAATAGAAAACAACCGTTCAAATAGCTTGCAGACATCATGTACTTCCACTGAGATTCCCCTTTCTGAGCAAGCATAACTTCCCAAAAGTGTTGTCACAGATTCCTTTGATATTGTTTCATCATTTGCAACCATAATTCTTCCTTTAAAAAGCTGCGATAAAAAAAGATGTAATCTCCCCCTAAATACTAATTCCCTTATACGTAAATGGGATAATATTTCTGTAAAAGAAAGGAGTATTTGCAAATTTTAGCAATTGAATTGTTTTAAAAAACTCTAAGCATCGAACCATATTTGCAGTGTTCACACTAAACCAGCACATGCATTCAAGATACAGAAACTAACTCTAGCTTGGGGTCCTGCGAAGAAGTAAACAGGGGAGATATCGTCTCTTTTTCTACAAAAACCTTTTTAGTAACATATTTATATACAAAAAATTAACAAAGACAGCAATCCACTAAGTCGTTTTCCTAGAAATATCTCAGTCAAAAGTTAATAGACGAGCTTCAGAATTTGAGTAAGCAGATTATTTTGCAAAAAATACCATTTTTCGCAGAAGTAGATGGGCAGTTTCACATATTATATTTTTTGACATAGCATTTGATCAACAAAAATTATACGAAAAACTTAAACAGCACAAAAGAGAAATAAAAATGAATAAATAAAAGCAAATAAATAATTCAGTCAAGAATGTTTGAATGCTATGTTCTTAGAGAAGCATACTTTGCGATTTTAGCGGCGTAGCAGTAGTATAAGGCGAGCCAAATGAGGTTTTTTTTTGGCTGCCAGTTTCTTTGATATTCTCATTCCACTGCTTAACCTGATGATAAGGAAAATAATCATTGCGCTTCCTTCCAACGAGAAAAGCCAATGAAAGTAAAAAAGCAATTGTTATATTGGTTACAGGATGAGGAAGCTCGTGAAGAGAAATTACGCGAAGAACAACTGGAAACATAGCCAATGCCGTTTCCATCCTGATTGGACGCGATACAATTCGCTAATATTTCACCAAAGAAAAGGCGAAAACGCATGGCTTATTAAGCTACGCATCAAGTGAAATGAATGCTTCTAGAAGTATCAATTCTAAGCCATTGAAAATAATAGTATCGTTTTCAATGCTATAGAATTAACACAACATGGCAAGATGCTTTTAAAGGCATTCCCATGAAAGTTTGAACTCAAATTATGCAAATAATAATATTGAAATATGGGGCTACTGCTAGCTAGGTCCTCTCACTCTGCATCTTCGTGAGGAAGTAACGCAAAAAAATTGTTCAAAGTGTAAATGAAGCAAATAAGAGTAATGTGAAACTGCTCTCAGCCGTTCATAGAATATAAAGAATTTAATATGCTAGTATGTCCTTTCGCTGTATAGCAGCTTTTTTATTGAATAGATAGCCCTGTAGAAAATGTGTAAATTCAACTGGGATATTTCTACCGCAAGACTGACAGTATCAAAGGAATTAGAACGCCGTCCGCAAGAGGTATATATATCATACCTATGTCATCAGATATAGTGATTCGAAGTTTTCCTTTACTTACTCAAATACGACAAATTCTTGATGATTGCTCAGTAGATACTGAATCGTTCACTCCAGAGATATAGGATTAAAGTTAGGCTACATAAATTTAGCTGCAAATTCGTTCGTACGAAACAGCAATATACCAGCAAACTTCTATACGTGTTTATAGCAGCGACTGCAATACTTTTCGACTAGACAGACTACTCCGTACTTCCATTTTCATCAAAAGTCGGCTTATTTCTCGCAGAGTAACAAGGAGTGTATAGAAGCAGCCAGACATCTAGTAACGGTTTCAAATATTTATTGATCTTATTACTGTGATATCTCAGATACATTTCACTCTTTTTTTAAAAACTGTATGCTTTACCTGCTTCTGCAAGCTCAGGCATGGTCTACCTGATAGCACCTTTAGACCATGTGTCCTGTGGATTTAAGCTTGGCCGAAAAAGGTAAGGCAGGAACTTTCTGGCAAGGGTAACGCAAAAATACACCCACGATAGTTTGGAAAGTCCATTGGTCTGGAGGACAGCCTAATAAAATGACACTTGTACAGAAAGTCGCTCTGAAAGTTAGTTACTTTGGAAGTAACTTTCATGTAAGTTTTTATACGTATGAGTCAGGAAATGATTGTTTGATAATATTGAGATTTTCATGATATGTTAATGTTGTGAAGAAGTTTACCCTTAGAGTAAATAATACTTTTTTCGCCTTATGCATTGCTTTGTTACCAAAAGGCCATGTCCTAATATTATCTTCCTCTCAATTCAGTATTGATTGCCTCATATTAAGCATTTATAACATAGCAAAGATAAAAACGGCTCTTTTTTTTTGATGCAAAATTAAAGATCTTTTAAGCACATGTAGCAGTTAAATCCAAAATTATGTAAAAGGTAGGAAAGTAAAGTTTTTGCGGCGATTTTTAAGTTTGCATTGCTCATTCTGTTTATTTCAGATTATAAGGTATTTTTTGTTTAAAAATATTACATATGTGGTTGATACTTTTCTAAAAGCATATTTTTATTTTAAACAGGGAGTGTGCTATCAACCACAAGAAAATATAAGAACTGTAGAATGCGAGTTTTTTAAAGCAGCCCTCAAAACGCGGTTGATTGAAGACATTAATCAATGGTAAGCAAACTTTAATGATTAACAATTGTTGCTTCAAAACGGCTGCTGTACTTGGTAATGCTGACCAGTTTTGACAATTCAACTTAATGTCAGAACTACTTGATTTAGTTTAAAAATATATATTTCTGACTGGAATGAATTTTTTTAAATATTTTTACAGTGAATTTTCAAGGTGCGGGAGAACGGATAAAGGGGTTCACGCAGCTGGAAATTACTTTGCATTAAACCTTCGAGCAAGGTGTTATTTTATGATTATACAAACTTTGATTCAATGCTTATTTTGCTATGTGCATTTAGCCTCAGATAGACATGATTTATTTTTGTAAAACTCAAGCGTATTATGAATCCATTTGCTTGTTTCTTATTTGAAAATTAGATTTTGTAACATCTAATTTTAGCCTTAACGTTGAAAACCTGCTTTCTTGCTTGCTAACATATGAAATTAACAATAACTTACGTGATATTTAAAATCTCTTTTTGGTTGATAAAACTTTTACCGTATTCTTTTCATTTATTAACAGCAGTTGCAACCCTAGTATAGCCAGAAATGGAGAGCCTAAGGCAGGTAATATTTTAATTTCCTTTTATCAATTCATATAGAAGATATATTGATCGAATCAACCGATGAACATATATAGCTATCATATAAAGAAAAAAGGGCATTGTTTGGATGGAATTTTACTTTCTTTTACGTAATGGTGTTTATTTGCCATTTGACTGTAATTTTATTTTTCAGTTCCAATTGATTATAGAAAGATTCTGAATGGTATGTTACCAAATGATATTCGAATTTTGCAAGCAAAAATTGTTTCTACTGAATTCAATGCACGGTATGTCTTTTTTTCCTCTAATAAAACACAGAACTGTCGTAGTTGCTAAGGATGTCCTGTTTGTAATTGTAATCTTTTTCTATATCGTTAATAGATTATTCTTTTGATTTGTTTTACTTTTCCATGAGGAGTATTGTTGTAGATAAGTCAGTAATTACGTTAAATGATCATTCTTTGTATTTCTCTTTGCGCAATAAAACAAATATTGTACTTTTCCATGCAGTTTTGACTGTGTCTATCGGGTGTATAAATATTTTTTCGAAGCAACGGATATGGATATTGGAAGAATGGAAGCAGCATCAAATTTTTTTGTCAGTGTGTGTAGGAACAATGTTCTATTTGTTTAGTGAGGATTTTTTCTTGGAAGAATATAATTGTTTTGCTCATGTCTAATAAACTGAAAGTAACATTTAACTAGCGTAGGTAATATAAATTGATTATCATTTTCACTAGCCTTGCTTTTATTGCTTCTCAAGTATAAAGTATCCATAGTATCATATCTGCGTAAACATTTTCAAACCAGGTCGGCGAGCATGACTTTCGGAACTTTTGCAAAACTGACCCTCGAAAAACTGTAAATTTCAGGTGTCGTTTTGTATTGTTTTGAAGCAAGTCTGTATTTTTTTCTAAAAATAACAATTTAGGCAATGCTCATTCATTTTGTAAAATTTTATGAGAATGGAAACTTCGTACATTATTATATTTGCAGAAGAAGAATTATTTCTATCAAGTTTGCGAGAGTTTGTGCTTCAATGTATGTAATGACTGTCTGCGGTACAGCATTTTTATGGCATCAGGTAAGAATTTGATTAGCTTATTAAAGTAAACTACCCAATTGTTTTTTAAAACTAATCGATTTCTTAAAAATCATATGTATTTTGTAAATGTAAAGGTTCGCTATATGATGGCAGCACTTTTCAAAATTGGGAAGGGTGAGGAGGAACCACTTCTCATCACTCAGTTACTCGACTTGGAGAACACAGCTGTGAAAAGATTGTAAGAAGCTATTTCAGTAAATGCTATGCCTTATTAATGCTTAAGCAAGTAGAATGTATTAAATATCCTTAATTTACGATTTTATTCCACATTGGATGAATAGAACGTTAATGGCCCCGGCAGAAGGATTGGTACTATTTGATTGCCATTTTAATGGACTTGTTTTTGATGATTTAGACGATCAATCCCATCCAAAAAAGATCTTTCGTGTACGCTTTAATGATTCGCTCTATAAAAGGTTTCACATTTGTTCTTTAGCTTATTTTAATAAAGAATTTCTTAGTTTAACTTTGCGAGAAACTTAGATTTCCATCATTAAAAATTTAGAGTCTTGCTATTTTTCATTACATTTTTTTTTCTAGAAATACCTTTTCTTAATATACAAAGCGATAAGTAGTGAACTAAAATTATTGCATCCAAGATAAAAATATATAAAGTAATGACTGTACAAAAAGATGCTAGGTTGATTAATTTGTGGCACTCAATTGAACGTCAAGTGCATTCTACCTGTTGCTGAGACTTAAATTAAAGAGATTTTTAAGCGACTCTATTTGTCATTTTACTTATGCTCCACGGATTTTTATTGCATTTTTTATCGTTTAGAAATTATTTTACGAGACTTTTCGTACTCTGTGTGTTTACGATTGCCTATCATCTTCCTATAACTTTGATGCTGGTTTGCTATCAAGCCCTGATACTCAGGAAAATATATTCAAAGCAACTAAAGATATTGAAGAAACAACGTAACTATTGTGTTCCAAATACTTTAGCATAGAGATATGCAGAGTTTCAAACATTTTTGTCTTTGTTATAAATAGAATTTAATCCCATTTTCCCTTATTCCAAAATGGTTTTAAATGACAGAATGGGTAGCACGTTTTGCATTGACAAGAATTTGTGCTCACATTATATACTGGGAAGCTTTCCGTGAAACAATTATTGTTTTTCTCGGACTATATCTCACTCTTTCTGCGTAAGATTTATGCTTTTTCATCACATTTTGCTTTTTATTTTGGTACATTTCTTTTAGATGCTATATAAGTGAAACATGCGATTTGATGCTTTCAATTTGATACAAATAATATCATTGATGTAGGCACCTTTTTAAAATATGAAAGAACCTAATGGTTGAACGATTTACACTGATGTTACGCGCAGCTTTGCTTGTTTATTTTTAATTTGTTTTTTTATGATATACTATTGAAAAAAATTCAATGCAGTAAGAATGTTTTTACTTCTAGAAGTTTTTTATTTTCTTCATTTACAAAAGAGGGATCAAAAATAATGTAGGTTTGCTGTCTCGAGCATAATAACCTAAACCAAACCAGCAAAACATCTAACGTTAAACGATTATTTGTCCATGTTCCAATTTAAAATTTTTCCATTTCATTGATGCTTTTGTCCAGTTTAATTGCTTTTGAGTATAGTCTCAACATGGGCAATTTGGTTTTATCCCTTTTTATTTTTTTAAGGGATTGATTAAGAACCTTTATAAGCGTTGTGACTTCTTTGTTGTTTTTAAAATTAAGTAGCTCATTGCTTGATCACGCATGCTTCTCTAGAAATAATTTTTTAAGAGTGATATATGTGCACGATTCAATCATGAAAAGCAATCGGCTTAGAATTCTGTGATTGCTGTGGACAGTGTGTGAAGTAATTCAGCATGATAAATGAGGAAATCTTCTAGTCAGAATAATGAACACTGGGCAAACAACCTCCAATGATCGTCGAAGGTAGAGGCAAATGAGAGGAAGCACAAGATAATTACAGGTCATTATGAGTGGACTGCACTATTATTGTGATGGATTGAGTTGCCTCAAGCTGTTGAAACTGGCATATTCTAATGAATTCGCTTACTTTATTAAAATGGCAACCAAATTCTTTCATAAAAATAGTTATTCAGCAAAGAATTGAACCTACTACTTTTATTAACGAGCAACAGTCATTTACGCAAAATTACGACGGTAGTGTTTCAACCATGTTTGACCATGTACATACATCTCCAATTTTTTAAAAAATGTGGCACTCTCTTAGTATGAAACAGCATTATTAGTTTTAGTAAAACATTGTGTACGCTTGGAAAAGTGAAAAAATAATCGAAAGTAGAACATATTCAACGCACAATGATGATATGTTGTTATGTCTTACTGCTAGGAGTATTGGGAGCTGGTTTATGTCAAGCAAAACAAGAAAATGAGACTACATACGAACACGCTCCTCTGCAGGAGCTTACTGAATTTAGACAGAGATTTAGAAAGACTATTGATGGACGCCTTTGCGCTGCTGCTTTTGTGCAAGATGATCAAACGTACACAGATTGTACAGATGCTCGCTCACCTGATGGATCTGCCGGCAAGAACATGTCAATCTCATCAAACAGGGACATCAAGCTTGCAAAAATACTTTATTTTACAGGTAGAGAATGGTGCTACGTAGAAGTTCAATTACTCGGAAAAGGACCAAAAGATTGGAACTATTGCCAACCTCCCATACTTTATGGTAAAGCAATGCTATATGAATCATAAAATGCAAGTCTACGAACAGTAACGCAAATCGTCCAGATAGACTAAGAGCAAAACTGCGAGATTCTTTCGAATATAAAGCCGCTGAAGCAGAGAAAATGGTGATGTCTAAATAAAACTAGATAGCTAAGTTTATAAGGAAATTGCAAACAATTTAGGTAGCGCGGCTAGATGCTGAGGCACTTCGCATAAAAGATATGCTAGATAGGTTATAAAAAAATAAAACAACTATTTCAGCTGAGTCATCACTCATCATTGTTCTACTTTGGTAGATTCAATGCTACATGTGGAATTCCACATGAATCAATTGGTTCTAGAATTTCTAAAATAGAGAACATCATAGAAAAAAGCCATCACTGCATGGAGAAGGCAGAAGAAAGCATAGGGAAAACAAAAGTGATTCGCAACGCAATCCAAAGAGTAGAAGCAGAAATAGAAAAAGATAGAAAACTTGCCCTAGAGAGCAAAGAAAATTGTGAATCAATTAAAGGGTGCAAAGTGTATATCATAAAAGTTGACAAGTTGTTGCTTAATTTTAACGGATTTTTCAGTTACGACGAAAATCCTTGGCCAGATGGCTTACGCGGCAGTTATTTTGATAATCCGTTCTTCGAGGGTGTACCTCGTGGATTTAGGAATGATAAGGAAGCCAACTTTCATTTCGGGGCATCTGGACCAATTGAAGGCGTATCATCCCAAAAATTTTCAATTCGTGAGCTTAAACAAATTTCAAACTTATAATTTAAAATACCATTCTGTTTCCCTCTTAATCTTGCAGGATGGGATGGATACCTTCTTGCCCCGCACACAGGCATTTTTACTTTTCGAATTGGTATGTTTATCTTTTATTGTTATACCTTCTTTCCGAAAGAATTTTGCATTTTAGTATCAGATTGCGGAGCTCGACTATTTTTGAATGATAAAACTGTTGTGTGTGACCGCATGGTCGAATCGAATGAAGGCGAAACAGAAGCTCATTCTATTCCCATACTTTCGTTCGTTGAACGCACCAAAATGCCTGCAGCAAGTTCACCACCGCAACGGTTAGAAGGGGGTCAAAAATATAAAATGCGACTGGAGATGCTCCACGCAGCACCTCTCTTGTATAAGAATTCGGAATCAAGTTTCCTACAGTTAGTGCAAGAAATTGTTACTATGTCAGAAGATTTGGTTATTTTCTCTCACTCAGAGTTTTCTGGCAATCAAACATTCTTGAAGAAAAAATTATCCCACGTCAATATTTATTTCAAACGAACCCAGCCATACCTTTAAAAGTTTCGGGGTAAAGCTAAAGCTCAACAATCGTTCTAGTATCATGTTAAAACGCTAGTTATCCTTAAAATACATTCTATCCCTTTTAGTCTTGACCCCTCTCGGTTTCAATTAAGTTGGCTACATGAAGGGGAACGTGCTTTTATGGATGCTTCTGACGCCTTCATCGCTGACATACCACAGCGTTATGTTGGCACCAAATTGATAAAAATGAACCGTAGCAGTACAGTGCTGCAAGTTTCCATTCATTTAAATGTCCCTGCTACCATGTATGTCGCTGCCCCAATGGACAAACCTTTTCCCTTAAAACCCGTGGCTACCAGTCATTGGAAGGTTCATGAAACAGACGACACATTGTCAATTCGCTTAAGCCCCTCATTCTATACACGAGCTTCTCGAAGTGAAACTTGGAGAATTTGGTTCATAGTGTTACATGAGGGAGGTGACATTGCACTAGCTCGAAAGCACTCCACGGATCAATTCCTTATATTATTAGAGCAGCTATCTCCACAATTCGATTCTTGCGGTAAAATTACGACAATGCAAGCTACATAAACCAATGAGCATTTATAAAGAGTAATCTTTTCGTTCTTTTATCTAGGTGGAGATGAGGAAGTAGTTTCTCTAGTTGGAGGACAAAATTTTGCGGAATGCAGTGCTTCTTCACTTGAATCAGAAGAGTATGGATGCGAAGCTGGTTTGAACGGCAAGCATATTGACCAAAGAAATGGAATCTGGAGAACGAAAGGAGGCAACGGTGGGTTGGCAATTCAACGTAGAGATTTTATGTACATTGCGAGAACCCATGCTTTGTAGGTGCCGGGGAATATATAACAATAAAGTTTAAACGACCTGTTCAAATGTAGGAACGGCAAAATTATACATTACATTTCAAAAAGAAGCAATGCCAATCCTTGAATATGCAGCACTCAGTTTCGCTTCAAGCCTCGCGATGATCCGACAACCTGGCCAAAGGAAATTTCTTTGTCTTTTTCAGGTGAAAAAAATACTTAAAGTAATCTGAACTGATTCTCTAAAGAACAATCTTACTAAAGAGGAAGATGAAGAAGATGTCCAAACAGTACAAGTTTTACATACCAACAGTTTAGAGCAAAATGCGCATCAGCTTCTTCCCCGTGTTGTCACAACTTACGTGAATAAGATTAATTATAGAGTTAAAACAACAATCCACTAGCAAATGTTATTTATGACAGGTTAAATTAGAAATAATGGAAATGTTCTCTAGTGGCCATGATAGCGGGGGATCATTTGAATTTATTGGATCACGTTGCAATTTATCCCATAAAAAAATATCTGAATCTGATCTGCAAGAAATCCACATTGAGGTTAGAGCACTTACGCCAAATCAAAAACGAATTACATTATAATGAAAGAGTTCTTTCACACAGAAATGTCATGCAACTGTAGAGCGCATTCCCTCCGTCCTACCTTTACAAGAAGGGGAACAATTTCTTATAATTTGCCCTTACAAATGTCTTACATTCCCCGATGGAAATATTTATGGAACAAACAACTATGCTCCAGAAACTTCATTGTGTTCTTCCAGTATACATGCTGGAATTTGCAGCTCTTCAAACAAGGACAGTTGCAAAGTTTTAGTTACTATAGGTGGACCACAGAATTCTTTTGCTGCGGAAAGTAAAAACGGTTTTGAATCATTGGCACATGGACCAGCAGAGTCTTCTGTGTCACTCTCTTCTTCACATTGCTCGGATGATTTATTAGAAAAAGAAGCAGTAGAATTTTTTTTCTCATTTCGATCGAAAAATGGTCTCCCTGTTCCACCGGTAAGCGTTGGCATAAATGAATTTTCTTGATCGCTGCGGCAACTATTGTATATACAGGATATTTTAGTGGATAACGGTGATATTAAGCAGAAACATGGTGGAATCTTTTATGGTGAAACACTGAATTTTCGCTTCAATATTGCTGTTTCATGGAAACTGTGATTAAAGGATGGTTACGTGCTGCCGAGCCCGAGAACTGCCGAGGTGATGGACATCAGAATCCGCTTAACACGGGAGGGATTTCCTTTCCCTTGTCATCTGCTAACGAAGCTTGTAAAAGTGGAAAAGTAAGCATTTTTGACCGATTTGGTTGTTAGCTCCACTAGTAAAAATTTTCTGGAAACGTGATAGGATTGTTCCACTAATTTCTGGTCTATTTCATTGCCTGAAAATGGAAAATATCGCTTGGAAATTCAACTGGGCAATCCTTGCAAGCCTGAGAAAGATACATATTCCTATTTCCTGCAAGTAAATGACATCTCTGTAGTGGATGGGATATATCTACCTAAAGGAAAATTCTACTACGTAACTCCTTTTCAAATAATATTGTTTACACTGAGAGAAATGTGTAAAAAATTTGTAGGCTTACTTCGAAATTTCCGTTTCTGATCGCAATTTGATTCTAACGTCGTTTTGTGATCGTGGCAACTCACGCAAAAAATGTGATAACGCATTAACCACTATAATGAATTTAAAAATCAAGCGATTATCTGGAATTCCAGTTCCTCAAAATGGTGATGAAATTAGACTTACTAGTTAGCAACCTGCCATATTCATCGCAAGGAACTTTTTTTAAATCAAATTGGCGGCTTTGTATCTTTAAATCAATGAGCACTAGAATTCTGTTCTCATTGATTTGCTGCCAGCAATTAAATTGAAATCTTAACTCTACATATAAATTATGTGAAAGGATATAAACAGTACTTAAATCCATAATGTCGATGGTGTCATCGCTCTTGAATATTGTGAATAAGCTTAGATAAAGTATAGGAAACAAAATATTTTAATATTAACATGGCGTAAGTTTTGTAAAATAATTTTGGTTCTCGATATTAAACTATGTTGCATATTAAATCCCTTGTTACATCCGGTTAAGTAGAAGATATGAAATGTGACAGTGAGAATGGAATAAATTTCGTCTATAGTAACAAAAAAGAACTTGGCTACTTTAAGCTACGAGTGACGGCAATAATACGAAAAATTTTCTCTACAATTAGCTAAATTATTTTCTGATCCCTTTCCGAATAAGTGAGAATCTTGTTTGTTATATTTTGACGTTTGTCGGAAAGTTTTCCTTCGGATTTTGGCCCGATAAGAGAAAGAAGAACAGGTAAAAGAACCAATCCTTCAGCATAAGCAAATAGTAGTACCTGAATTGCCACAAAACATTTCAGCGTTCGCATGTTCTCAGCGTGCACAACGGCAAACTCTACATAGTAGTATCTGCTTACCATTGTCATCATTTTAAAAAAGATAACAAGAGCCACTTTATTTGCTGTAGAGAGCATGATCACTGGTAGGAATGTTGAGATCATACCATCTGTCAACGGATTTGCCATGATCACTAAAGTCTCAACCATACGAGTATTTTTATGTGAAGCGAGACAATGTGTGAACGTGTGTATAATATGAACAGTGTAGTCGACGCTGTAACCTGAAAAAAAAATTGCTTGTAAAATTTAGACTCTGGCTCACTACCTGCGTAAATATTTAGTATACCTACCAATTGAAATCAACAGATTAACCATTGTGAGCATATTTAAGTTTAAATTCCAAAAGCTCATATATCCAAACAAGCACAAATCCACAGTAATAATCATTGCCATGGCCAAAAAAGATGACATTATTCCCGGAATTAGAATAAGGGAAATCTGGTTTTGACATTTAATACAACTCAACTATAAAGAATCTTAGTGCAATTAATTTTCTTATGTTTCTGCTTCTTTTCAGTAAACATACCAGAGTTACTGCACCAACAGCTATAAGTAAATTTGCAAGAGTAAGTTGAAAAATAACTGCGTCACTTTCCCACATTACTGCTAGTGGTGTATATGCCTCTCCATGAAAAAAATCCTTTTGACGTAGGAGCAATTTTCGCACGCTATCTAATTGTTTGTAAGCCTCTAGAGTCGTCTCCATATATGGCATAAAATAAAAAAATTTCCAGGCAAGAAGCTCTCTGCGAGACTCATCGAATTTAAAGTCATTACGGAATAAATTGCCAATAGGACTTGTATCCAGCCATGCTTTGATGCTGCCAATTATCATTTAAAATGTATGCATCCTGGTTTAGCATTTTGGAAGATATCTTAATATTCATAAAGCTACCATGCATTAAAAATAAAGTTTAACATAAAAAAACTGTACCGTTCATTAAATTCAGTTATGTTCTTATCTTGCATGGTATCCATGTTTTCTCTAAGGAATGCGTACATTCCATTTGAAACGACAATTGAGTTATCCAGAGAAGTTATTTCATCACTAACAATCATTAACTGTCTTTGAACAGATTTGCTTTCCCACATCTCCACATTTGGAAAAAAAACAGTAACTCTATCACCATAAGTTGAGAAATATGTCTCAGATGCATGATAAAAGTCCTAAGAAAAACAGCAATTACAAATTTGTATACCATAAATATGCTGATAAAAAAGGCTTTTTCATGCTAACCCGTAAATAAGAAACCGCGGGGGTGACGTCCTGTAAAGACAAACCAGCTTTGAGCGACAAAAATCCAACTCCAGCACAACAAAAATGCACGGTAAAAGCAAGGAGAACCAAAATTTTTACGTAAGGGTTTGATAAGAACCTGGGCACGCAAAATGTAATAATCTCCTTACTCAAACTGTAGCACTGTCTAAAAAGTTTAAAAATGCTCTACAACAACATGTTGTTTTTGAGTGACTACTGCTAATCAAGAAATATGAACAACAAAAATAACATTTTAGCAGTGCTTTTTCTTTGAATGAAACGCACAAAAATTCTATTCTGAGTGTCTTAGTACCGTGCTTAATTGCAATATCTGTCATTTAAAAGGTTCAAATGTATTATATAAAAATAGGTGCCAGGCAGAAACTAAAAATTCGAAAAATGTTCCAAAACATGCAATTCTAACAAACTTATAAATATAATTTTCTTACTACCTT
Source organism: Cardiosporidium cionae (assembly GCA_015476325.1). Lineage (NCBI taxonomy): Eukaryota > Apicomplexa > Aconoidasida > Nephromycida > Cardiosporidium > Cardiosporidium cionae. The sequence continues at coordinate 17,677 of JADAQX010000161.1, read as the reverse complement.
CCGTAGTAGCGTGCAACAAATATTCTGAATTTCCTTCCTGTTGTTCCTATTGGCTCTTCATACTTAAATTCCGATTTTATCTGTGACTCTTCTTCTTTGTTAATTAAAGTGGGTTTTGTTGGATTTGAATATTCTTCACCCGCAGGAAATGAGATTTCAACTGAATCATCACGTAATACGTTTGCTGTTTCGTGCTTTAGGTCGTCCGTTTGACTGAAAAAAATTCAATACATATTTTCAGGCTGCGAAATTTGTGTGAAACGTACGGAAATAATAATAATTGCTAAAACAATCTACGTAAATACCAATAGATTTTTGCATCCGCGTACTCTTCCTCGTTGGCTAATGGACTTTGCAGCTCTACATTCATTCTGGCATACGTATTTAAGTCAGTGTTTACTACCTCTGAAACAAGAGGACCACTAGTATCTCCAACAACAGTGTCTGGGCAAGGTGAAACTCTTGTAATATTGCTCTGATTGGACGATGTTCTCAAAGTTTCATGAACTGAAATTTGGTTAATTTCGTGATTTTGTGTAATTTCTGCTGTTAAACTTTTTTTCCTTAAAATAAAAGGCATCTTCGTTGGTGCAACTTTTTTTTTTAAATAAAATCCATATTGCCTAACTAGAGCAGACGCAAGCTCATATATCGATATAGTTTCGGGATCAGAATAAGAAGTTTCGTTTGTAACAGAAAGAGGAAAATATAGCGGATGTTCTGGCATGTTTTCCTTCAAATCAATTGCTGAAGAAGCATAATTTGGGGATGATTTGTCACTTATTTCTCGCAATATAGGACTATTGCAATGCTTTTTCTCCAATGAATTTGCAGAATTTTCTTGTTTAACAACACACAAACTGTCTGCTACGTCGTCTTGGAAACATCCCGAAGAAATGCCGCAGAGAAAGCGCTTTTTCTCCTCGCGACGTGCATCGATACACAAAAATGCAAAAAAAAAGGTCAGACACATAATGTATGACATAGACAGTGCGATAGCACTTGTAATGCAAAAAACCGAAATAGCATAATATGGGGACAATGATCCAACAAAAAACGCAATCAAATTAGTAGCAGTCGTAATTGTGATTGATGTGCCAGCATTTTTTAAAGTAGATTTAATGCGGCATTTTGAAGATTTGCTCAAGTAAGATAAAGCGTAAGAGTTTATCAGAACAAAGCAATCATCTGCTCCTATCCCAACTACCTGTATACAAAGCAATACAATATTTTATTTTTTGCTTAGAATAAAATTATCATTTTATTTTATTGTAGTTTACCATTTAAGCAAAACGTAACTTCTACAATCCATTTTGAGCATGCTCAAAATTAAATAATACAGTTCAACATCACAGCAGTCACATTAAATATAAATTAATTTCCAAAGCAATTTATTTTAACACATACCAAGAATGGAGTGGCTTCTGCAGGTGGAACATGTTTTACTCCTAAAAAGTAAAGAAAACCAACTCCACCTACGTATCCTAGTAGGGAGGATAAAATGCCCATTAAAATTGGGATAGCTCTGAAATTAATAATACAAAAAGTTTATTTTTAAACAAACTACTTACATAACATATCTAACGTTTCTAACAACAGGAAATTTCATAAAATTTTTCTTTAATGAATTCTTTGTTCTAATGTTTTATACAAGCAACTTACTTTAACCGATAGCTGCATGATATTTTGCTAGAAGTTGAATAGATAATAAGCAAAGATATACCAACAACTAGGCGAAGAAAATCCCAGAGATCCATTGTAGACGATCTAAATAGCTCATCGTCTTTTAAAAATAAAAGTATGTATTCTAGCGTAATGTACTTATGCACAAATAAGTTAGAACTGTTTAGCCAAACAATTGCTTTTACTCTCAAATGCCAAAATAATTTATTGACTTACTTACGGATCGCTCTGTTCTGTATGAAATATGCAATCCATCAATAGTGTATGATTGAAGAAGATTTCCAAGAGCATCTTCAAATGAGGCGCTGTAATGCTTCCATGTTTCGGAGCCATTTAGAATGTATGTCATAGAGAATGCTGTAAATAAAGATATAACGTTTTTTTTATAAGGCATTTCAAAAAATGCTGATTTAAGCTGTTTTGTTGATGTGCTATTGTCAAGTAATATTTTTACAAATTTGTTATTACTAAAAACACTAACCTGTTGCATTTGAGATGACAAATATTTCCCGATTTGAAAATTGGTTTACTGTTATATTTCCTAAGATTAAATCTGCAGTAAACACTTTTTTTGTTTTAAGATTATAGATATGTGGAAAACTGTTTCCTATTAGTGGTCGCCCATACAAGCCTTCAGATATATAAGCATCTAGTACAGAATAGGTTATACAAGTGCCTTTTATGTCTTTGTAACACAAGTCCTCAAAATGTAAGATTTCTGAAAGCGCAAAAATTGATTAAAGTAAAGAAATATTGTTTATCCAAATGTTCCAATAACAAAAGCAAGTCTTTGCAGAATTAAGATCACCAAAAAATATACCTGGTGTATTATTTGTTGGCAAAAATACAGGGTCTAACGGGTTTCGAAATTCATCTGTTGTCAAATTTTCTGGTTTAACTTCTATGCTTCGAATTCTTGTATCCAACGCTCGAATTTTACTTATTATTATATTGCTAAGGCTGTCTTCATTACTGGAAAGTATAATTTGTATAATTCTCTCGGGTGCAAACCTATCTTCAAGTTTTTGCTTTGAAAATACGCTAACTGTAGACGGAAGTGAATATAGCTTATACATTTCACTCTCTGAAGATCTGTAAGCAAATCCGAAACCTGCAAAACAATAAGATAATTTTAACTTAGGCTACATTTCTGCCAGCTGTGTCCTATTAAAGGAAACTAAAGCAAATGCAATTACAGTACAAAAAAGCTAATCTTGACTCAATATAGACATCAAGCACAAGAAAATTCAATTCTACGGCACATAAAAAGGTTGAAATTCTCATATTTTGTTAATAGCTTAGCTTACCTAATGCTAGCGAGAGGAATGCCGAGACTATTATAATGCACCAGCTGTAATTATACACGAATTCTGCATATATAGAAAACCATTCACTTAAAATGTGCAAAAAGTAGCATTTCAGCGATCGGATTGTAAGTTTCTTTTTTCCAAAGGGTGGTTCAACGCGATTGGAAGGCATCGTTGATTCCTCCATGCTGACATTTGCATTAGTTGCTTAGCTCTTCCTTATTCAGTCAACATCTCCGGAGGAATAGCAACTAATTGTAGGTGTTATCTCGACTACTTACAAGCATTAAACTTGAATTTAAATACTATAAAAACATCTAGATTGCGATAAATATGCCAATCTTTTAATTTACAGTGGCTTAGGTTTAGGGATCGTCTACTTTCCAAGCAATTATCCACATGGAGAGAAAATAAAACCATATTCATTTACAATTTTAAGTAAAAGCATTTAAAATGATAACTTTGGGCAGTGACTGCGTCTCATAGCATGTGATGCGATTAATGGAGTAAATGAGTGACTTGCTATAACATGCATACAAAAATCAGTTACTGACTGAATGTAATTACTGTCCTATTAGCGGAGTAATCTTATTTCATGTATCAATTTAGCAATAACGATGCGACTATCTACATTCCACATAAGATGGACAAATTTCACCAAACTTCGTACTTATATGGTTGAACTTTTAGAGAATATTCCGCATTAATTGCAACCAAGGTATTCGCAGAACTTAGTCCGATTCGTACATCAAAGAAAGGCAAGCCTGTTTATGTATAATGAAAGCAAAAATTAGGCAAGCAAAACACACAATATGTACCGCTTCTTTTGTGTACTAAAAATATTTTAATAAAAGCTAATACACCCAACCTTAGTTCCCAAATGCAAATGATTGAGTACCGAAGTTATAGCATTCTTTGCCGTACAAAAACGGACGGAAGCAAGACGTAAGAAATTTAGTCACCAGTGCAGAGTTACGACAAGATTTTTCACAAGAACTCAGCTAAAAAGAAAAACGGTTGTAAAGAATATTTTACACGGTTAGGAATGAATGTCTGTTTCATAAGTTATATTTAACGGTGAACTCAACCTCTGTGTGTGAGAAAGAATTGCGTTCACGAGCTACAAATTTTCATTATTTGTACAAATCGGCCGCGAGTTTGTAAGTAGTTTGCAATCTTGCGGAGTAAATTCTTTAAATTCATCTAGGTTAGTTTTGCTAAAGAAAAAAACAAACGATTTCAAAGCTAAGGTGAAAGTTACGATATCCCAATATCATAATTTTCGAGAAATAAAAGCTGAAGAATACCAAATTATTTTGCTTGTCTTCTATGCAGTGTGCCTAATATTTCGCCTTTTTTTTCATGCAGCTGAACGTTCGTTGCTAGCCAGTAATTGTGTTTTTTAATATAAGAAGGTTTGTACTAATCATTAGTACCACAAAAATCAAGGTGGATACTATTTTATTTTCATACTATATTGCTCCATATGAAGATGCAAGGTAGTATTTGTCTAGTTTTAATGAAAAATCTGCATTGCTACAACTAGTCAATAAAAACATCCAGTTTTTCTAAAGTGATTTAATACTATGGCGTTTATTTCGTCTATTAGCAAGATTACATTTCAGTATAGAGGGAGAAGCGTTCATACACTTGAGGTCATTGAAGTTTATTACTATTTATATTTGTGTAGGGTAATTCTTGTTAGTAAACTTGCAATACTGTATACTTGAAGCTCTCTGTTTTGAAAGGAAAAAGTGGTAGCATTTTTCACAAGAAAATAAAGCTCCAGTTTCATGTAACCTCCCCATTAAGAATTGCACGTTTTCCAAATAGTTTAAGATAAAAATGTAGTGTTGGTTTACTTCTTTTTGATGCAAAGTGTGGTCATCTCGAAATCACTAAATGAAGTTTTTAATTTATTTCTTGGCCATATTTACGCACTTACTATTGGTATACACTTCGAGCTACTACTGAATATATTTAAGTTGTAAGTTAAGCGGGTGTATGCTTGTTTTAACCAATGAAAATTCAAAACAAAAACGTGAAAATTACACTTACAGTAACATTTTGTTGGCAAAATTATTTGTAACTGGAGGCGAGACTCATCCGTGGCGAAGATAAATTTGTTTTGGTCACATAGTCTATCATTGCAACAAAGTAAAATTACATTTCACAAACTAAAAGGTAGTAAGAAAATGTGCACTTCTTATCATACACAATAAGGTTAGAATGTGACTGATTTGCTTGAGGATATGTAATTAAGTGCACTAACTTAAGTCTCGACATCGAAACTTTACTTCGGGTAAAGAAAACCTGCCATACTAGATCAATGTGAGCTACTTTTGGAAACGGAGGTTGCTGTATCTATTTATGCCACTATCAAATGTGCTATTGCTTATGACTATTAGATTAGATATCAACGCTTAAGTAGTGGGAAAAATATATAACGATTATATTCTTAACGAGAGAAAATATCGTGTAGAAACGTAAGCCCTGAAAGGAAAAAGGACAAGAAAAGCTGGAAGTTTGCGCACTATCATTTACCATCAATGTAGATGGCAATTATTGCATATCAAAAATTTTACAAAAACAAAAACGTGGTCTTGTAGATACGCATTAATGTACATTTGTTTTTATGTTTCCTTATGTCTGCAATATAATCTTAATTATTGTAGGGCGAAATGTTGATGGAACCCTGGTTATATATGTCATAACACTCTTAAGGCACGCCGAAGTGCAATTTTCGCTCAAAAAGTCTTTTCTGAAACTGCAAATGAACCTACGGTCCGAAACTTTAAGTTTTTTTCCATATATCTTAGCAAATAAGATTGGTCTATGCAGACATTGATAATTTTTCATTCTCAAGAAATGATGAAATGTGTGGAATATGACAGAGACATCGAAATGCATAATTTTCTTTTAAAATATACTGCTTCACTTGAAAGAAAGATACTCCATATGTTTTAAAAAGGTCATTCACAGTAATAGAAAAGAAATTTTGAGGATGTAATGCCAAAACTAAGAAAAGTGGGGTAACGCAAAAACTAAGAAAACAAAGCACATCTTTCTTCGATTAAACCTTTAAAAAAAGTATACACATAACAAATTCGTTCAAACTTTCATATTTATTAATTTTGAATTGTATGTAACCTCTATATAAATAAATAATTCTATGTGACAATTGTAATGCCTTTTCGAATGACTATACAATGACATAGAAAACCCTTATACTTTTGATTTCATTATTTTAGATCACTTCTTAAAAAACTGAAAATGCACTCTATTCATGCAGGTGTAGTCTGTGCAATTCTTTTTCTAAAAATACATTGGAAAAAATTTTGTGCTACTACCCGTAGAAGATAACCCTATGCATGAAGCATCCCAAATACGTATATAGTCAATGATTGTAAATTTGCTTAGCCCGTTCTACACTTCTGGTGCAGAGCTATGAAAAACTATAACAAACCAATAAAAAGAAAGAAGCATATAAAACTGAATCACTCACTACCACAATGCATAAAACTGTAAGCCTTTCATAAAAATGAGCTCTAATCACAATATGGTGATAAAAGAATCTGCACTGAGATCGAAAACAACTCTGTAATGCCACGGAAATTGGTACATTTTACTAAATAGAATGAAAGCAAAAGTGGGGGCAAAGAAAAAGTTGGAATTAACAATATTTGAAAACTATTATACCTTAAGGTATTACACCAGCTGAAGTAAATTTTCGTTCATGCTTGGAATGAGTAAATTGCAGGGGTTCTCAGCAAGCATGCCAAAAACACAGTATCAAAAGAACTTTCAGAACAAATCATTTTTAGCTCAGATTGCAGATCCTACTTAAAAACTGATGAAATCAACATGCAAAAATGCTACACAACCAAAGATAAAGCTTTAAATACTTCAATAGTGCATTCGCGCGTTATGACATCACCAGTATCAAAGTTTTGATGCTAGCTAGCTGCTGCAAATTTAACTCCCACAATTAATTCATCTTTCGATAAATCTAAATCTAAGGACTTGCAAAGAGAGTGCGCAGCCTGAGAAATAATTTTACACAACATATTACAAGATATCTTCTGTTTTAAAACATAAACGCCTGAGTTTGCACTAACCGCAACTCCATGAATTAAATGCTAACAAGTAATGGGAAAATGCTCCTTACTTGAAAATATTCCTGACTTTGGAATTTGAATGGGCCTCGTTCGAAATTACCAGCAAATAGATAAATATCTTCCTCTACCTTTTGCCAATGTTCCGGTTGAAAGAGATGTAGAGCGCAGTATCTATTTATTCAAAACATATATACCATTAAAACGCGACAGAACGAAGTTTGTATTTCTGAATAATAACAGTAATACATTTTCAATGATTGAGATTGTTAAATCAACTTGAGAGTAATGTCTGTACCAAATAGACGCAATTGATGTTCAAAACAATACTGTGCATCTTGTACTTACCCAGCTTTTGAGCAATTGTTCCCATGTGGCCAGAATTTTAACTGAAAACTTTTCATGCCACTAAGCTCAAATCTACTTGTTCGTAGCGGAGGAGATTGCATGTCACGGTGTCGCCAATTGAATTTCTGATAAAGCATTAACACAAGGAATTCAATATATACGCAGTACTTTAGCAGAGAAAGTTAGGAAAAATATATGATACATGAAGCAAACAATTTTATGTGCGGCCCCATGTGGATTCTGCAAACATTTTTGAAAAGAATGCATCTTTTAATGATCCTGCACCAATATACAAGGAAATATTTTACAAATATATATATATTCATGACACAAGTTCACTTTGAAAATTACTGCTGTAAAGCCTGACCTCTTTTACATTACGTATTTTCCATTCAACACCATATTTTCCAATAAAAAATTCGTCCAATTTAATATCAGATTTAGGGGCAACTGATTTGGTTTTGGAATAGATATTACGCTTAGATTTCATCAAGTATAACATATTTGAGTTATCAGAGCTGAAGTTTACAAATTTAAACAAATTTACAACTTCTTTACAACTTTTAAAGGTTTTTGAAAACAAGTTTTACAAACTAATTAAAATACACTATTAACATGTTTAACATCAAATGGAAGAAACATACTTTTATAAAACTCTCTAGAATTATTTTGACATGAAGGAAATAAAGCAAAATATAAAATGGAAATTTTGTGTTACGTTCAAGTAAAAACAAATAAAAGAAGAAGACCACTGTTTTGTATAACTTCCTGAAACCAAATTTGTATTGAAAGTTAATGTATCTTTTCTCATGCGATTGCTGCACCAGAGCAAAAGTTCAAGGAAAGGAATAAAGAAGATATATCTTTTAACTCAAAGAATTATTCTAACCTGCGAAAATAATTTGTCTTTGTCAATGTACCTCCTTTAAGCCAACAAACAAAGATTGAAGTAGTGGAGCAATCCACAGCACTTATCTATTAAATATGCGGAGTAACACTCTCACTATGTTATGAATAATTAGAAGTGTATCTAGGCAAATTAATTGAGAAAACAACAAGCTCTACTATAATGCCTCCGCAATCATTGAAAAGTTTTACAGTTGAAAAAACTCATGTAAGACATAATTTATGAAACAAGATGCGGTTTTTATTCCATTAGAACATTGCTTTATCATTGTTAAATGCTTTCTGCCTTTTCTCCCTGCTACATGAAATAAGATTAGAAAAGTTTTCAACGTATGTGTAAAAATATATAAAAAATACATTTAAAATGCTGATTTGATGCATACTGATAGAAGTAAGAAAGCTTACACATTACCCGTTGCTATGATAGTAGAAAGCGTTGTCGCAATATGCTAATACGTACAATATTGTCTTTTAATTAAATGATTACCACTTAAAGTATCCTAACTTAAAGGCTGCCTAGAACTTAGTAACTGAAATACAAAGACGTAAGATTTTTAGTAACTAAAACCAAACCTGCAAAACACTGATAACCAGCACAGAGAGTACGCGGGTCGATAAATTTTTTCTTCTGCTTGAAACGACTTCATTTTTGAAAGCTGCAAAATGTCCCCTCATTTGTTCCAACTTTCAAAAAATTGGCAACATTCGAAAACAAAATTTCCGGAACGCATAGCAATGTAGATTCTCTTTAGAATAATATGGCTGGCAATGCTGAGTTATCAAGAAAGTACGGCAGCTAGAATGTCAGTATGTATACTCTTTTTTAACATTCCCGTAAGAGGAGGGTTCCAAAAATTGCATAACAGGAGGACTTTTGAAGCGATTTGCTGTTATGGCTGGATGAAGCAGTTTACAACCGTTTCAGCGCTCATACTACGTTGAAATAAAGGAACCCAGACTTTTGAAGAAAAATAAGTAAATAAGTTCAAGAAATTTCTATAAATTATGAACCAATTGCTTGTTTAATTAGAAACAAGTATTGCCCAAGAGCGAGGTAGGTTAGGCTACCAAAACCAAAGATAAAACAATGCATTAACAGAATCATACGCTCCAAACAAACACCGATTCTTATCCATTGAGTTGCGTAGAATATTCCTGTAATTCCTTTTATATTCTAGAATAAGAGAGAAGTAAAGGGATTCAACCATTATCCATGGAAGAAAAAGAGAGCCGGAATATATCTTTTCCTACTAGAAAACGATTGCTTTTGAAAGGTAATTAATGCAAATGGATGAGATGATGCGGCGAGGAGTGCATCGCGACAACAGAAACAAAAGGTGCCACTTTACCACGTTCAAACCTGTATCTATTATATTTAAATGTTGCGGCAGAATGTGTATTTTCGACGGAGCCTAGCCATACTGAATAGTAGTTAGTCGGTGTGGTTACATCTATACCAAATCTGCAGAGCAAAAAAATCATCAGCTAGCTCTAGCAGGAAAAAGTGAAGGATACTTTTCCCTTGCTTGTTCTGTAAGTCCAAAAAAATCTATCAAACCAGCATGCAGTAACATGGAGATGAAAATTTACAACCAAAAATTTATTGACGTATTTTTATATTTTAAAGTTCTCACATCAATTTTAAATTGGCTGTTTTGTTTTCCTTTCAAAAGAATATTGAATGGCATGTCGATATGAAAAATTTGTCACATCATGTAATGTAACAAAGAGTAGCTGCGAGGCGTGCAAGAAAAATAACATTTGTTTCATGAGTAGTGCTTTCAAAAAGCAAAACTGCTCTAACAATTAACTTTGCTTAAGCAGTGTGTGGTACAAGTTTTCTGGAGAATATATACAGGTAATATACTTCAAAATCACTACTTTATTCATAAAATATGATATTTCATTATGCGAACAGTGCACAAAAAATATTGCTTTTGCTGTCAGAAATAAAAAAGAGATGAATATACAAGCATTCCTTTTTTCACAGAAGCATAGAGTTGCCAGAGCAACTTGTGTACATTTCTACTTGGCCAAAGCAAACGATATTACGAAAAAAATAGAGAATTTTGTTACTCATTGTTTCCATGTACATCCTTCGCACCAATAAAGTTGTAATTATGAAGCAAGAGACAATTAGAAATATTTTTTTGGTAGGTAGAGTTGTTTAGGTATAAAGAAATTCCAAAAAAAATGAATCAATCCTTTGATGTGTGCATTCTAATGCTTAATATGCGCAAGTATGCACTACCCATAGTGGCGAATTGAACATTTGTTTTAAGGGAAAACTATCCTCCAATCATGGATAATCAAACAATAAAGCATAAGAAGCAATTTGCTCCTTCAAAATTAGCTATAATAATACATTAGATCAAACATATATGGCAATTGCTTCAAACTAGCAAAAGAAGTTTTGGTAGATAAACTGCGCGAGTTTGATGGCCAATCAATTTTTTGTTTGGAAACTAAGTAAGAGTAAAAATATTGTAGTAGTATGTTAAAATTGAAATTAATACTAGAAACAATAGCAAAACAGCTTGAAATGTGTTGATAGTCACGATTAAATATGGAAATAGTGTAAAATAAAAGCAAAAGTTTCCAGAAAGACCGACGGAAGAATAGTTACGGTAAACAGCTAGATTTTTGATTTTTTTCATGGAAATGCTTTCTCAAGCTTTCTTTTTATTAAATACTGGTTTTTCCAATTTATTTCGACAAATAATCTATTCTATCGTAAAGTTCATGATTCTCTTCTCGCTAGCTCTAACGAAGATAGACTTGACTACTTACTTTCCATGAATTGATCTCTTTGATGATGGTTTCACTTTGCTTGCAAATTACACAAGTAATGCTGCATAATTACGCAGCAGTTCTCTGATGGTTTCCGTTCATCTTTATTGTTTCTTTACTGCTACAAGCTTTTCAATAAATGAGAGAACCTCATTGTTTGGATGCAGTCATGCGGTTTTGAATGTGCCATTAACTTGCAGTTCTTTTCTTAAGAAACGATGCAATCGCCCTGTATGTAATCATTCTTTTTGCTGGTTTGCTATTTAAACGTCTACATATTTGGAGGGGATAAAATGGATGCAAGGCTTTCTTTTCTGCTTGAATCACTCTCATCCTTGTGCAGTGGGAGAAATTGTTCAAACGTTGATTGATTATAATGCCATTTAAGGATCTCCGTTATTGAATGATTAAGCACCGCATTCTACCTCAATTTTGTGCGTTCTCATTTTGCTAGCAGTTTATAACATTTTTGCAAAAATGTTGACTCGCGAGGTCACATCTGGGATACTAGATTCTGATATTGAATCTAACGGTATGTCTACAAATCAGGAGTAGCAAAGAAGTGACGCATATTATTTTTCCCATGCTCTTTTTTGGGTGCTTTTTTTAATCTCATTGACTATCGTTAGGGGCCTGTAGTCAAATAATCTCACTCATGAGCTGTTTCATCACGCTTTTCGAAAACCCCAATCTATGCTATTGAATGGTTCTTCCATAGTATGTAGTAGTATGATTAATAGAATAGTGTACCGACACTAGGAATTCTTGTTTGCATTAAGGTATTCTGAGCAATACAACCGTAGGGATTAGCTATCACTTTGATGATTAGAGGAGACCATCTATTTTATTTTCTATTTGCATGAAGTAGTAGCATTTGGTAACAGGATTGAAAGTTATTTTATAAAATTTAATAGGATCTAGCATTTCGTAATCAGCCTTGAGAATATTCTGTATTAAAATATAAAATGTAATGTATCTACACGAGTGGTGTTTTTAAATTATATCTTCTCTTTCTGAACTGTATTTTCACTTTTAGTATATACATTTTATCTAGTGAATCCCTTTATTATAAATGCTAGTCACATATGTTTATGGTTGCAAGAAGAAGGAGATCACTGAATTGGAAACGTTATTTCTCCTCTATTGCGTTTCGTTTCTTCAGTCCCTGCAATTTTTTTAGTTCATATGAATAAAAAAACTTGATAATATAAAGATTGTCGGGCATATTGTTTTGCAAAACCTATGAATAACTCTTTCTGTAACCCTCAGATTTGTTTTGAAAGGATATCCTTTTTGTTGAACTAGCATTTTTTTCACATTTACTCTGCACAACTTTTGGTACGAATAAATTTTTGACTCCCCCCTTTTTTTAACAGAAAACTAGCAGAGTTGATTAAAATTAGCAGAGTTGATTATATTGTTTTTGCAAATTTAGTTCAACTTTGTAAAAGTCCATGCTAAAAATACCCAAAATTTCCTTACTACTTTCAGCGTATGACTGGAATTCAGATGATGAGGTACCTCAAGAAAAATTTGGTAATCGTAGTGTAATATCACAAGATGGTTTGGTCATAAAAATTCTTATCAAGGAAGGAAAAGTGCGTTATATATAAAATTTGTTTCCTCAAAGATAAAAATTTTATTTTTTGTATATTTAACTGTTTTTCCTTTCAAACATTTTTTTCCAATACATTTTCTGAATATAAACGTTTCTTATATCACACAGTTTTTAAAGGGAGTAACCGTTATATGTCATAGATATGTTTATGGAAATTTTATTTTTTAAAAATTACATTTGTGTAGTGCATTTATATGCAAAATGACAAATAAAAATCTAATTTGTTAAAATTTTTGTTTAAAAAAAAGAATGCTTATAAAGAAAAATTTGGCTTATACAAAAAAAATGGAATGCTTTTATGCAAGACAAGAGAAAGAAGAAAAACTAAAACAAAAATAAAAATTCTACTATCTGTTTTCTTTATGCATATAGATTTCATTTATATATATATAAATTTTCTTCATTATTTATATATATAGAAATTTTTTGGATATAACCTCTATGTTCATACTCTGCAACATCTTTTTTAATTAAAGTAAATAATACAACTGATTGTAACAACTGTTTTTTTCTTGTTTATTTTTGAACGTAGATTCTATACTTTTACTTTGCTTATAACTTGAGTTCTTTATGGAGAATTCCATAGTTAACTTGAGAGTAAACTAAAAAATAAAAAAAAATTTTAAAATAAACACTGTATTTTTATATATATAAAATTGTTGTGTTAAATTAAAAATAACACATTAAATTTTAAGTTTTAAAATACATACTGCAATTTCATTTTTAAAAGATAAAAACTTTATTTTGTTGTTTCCACTGTGTTTTATTATAAAAAAAAAAGATATCTTCTGGACCGGGTTATGGCGATGATATCTTTGGTAATTACAAATTTTATAAAATAGTTATAAATATTTTTTTTTCTAATGTGTATGCATACGTTTTAATTAAAACTATTTTTTTCTTTTTTTACAACACTCTATTTTAAAATGAGAAATTTTTCTTTTCATTTTACCTTTGTATTTCTATTCTTTTATTTTTTTATTATTTATATTAAATTAGTTTTTAAAAACTGATTTTTTTAAACAAAACTATATTACATTTATGTGTTTATAAAAATAAAAAATAGAGAAACACTTTCTTTTTTTTTATAATTGAAAAACATCTTTTTTTTCTTGTAGATAAAAAGAGAGATTTTTTTTTTATAAAAAATGGAGTAGAAATATTCTTTATAAAACGAATAAAAAATATTTTTAGAAAAAAGAAATGTATTTAAAAAAAGAAAAAAAAAACAAAAAAGAATAGAAAAAAAAAAAAAAAAGTAATTATTGAATAGAAGAAAAAAAGAAATACTAGTTTTTAAAAATATTTAATAAGAAGCATTAAATAAAGAGAGTTTATTTAACTACATTTTGTTTTTATAACTTTATAGAGTTTACAATAATTTTTTTACATACAGTTTTGTGTATGTTGGCTAATTTATTAATTAATAATTAAAATTTTTTTTCTTATTTTTTGTAGCTTTTTAAATAAAAATAAAAACAGAGAATTACAATTTTTTTTAGCTAAAGATTTTTGCAAGTATACATACGTTTTTATTTATATATAAAATTATATAAATATATATATATATATAAATGGATACAGTATTTAGATTTTTAATTAAAAACGATTCTGTTTTGCATAATTAAATTTTTAATGCATATAAATTTTTTGATTCTTCTCTCTCTTTTTATTTTTTACAGTGCGATTACTTCCTTTATATGAAAAAGATGTACTTTTTGAAAAATTAGAAATTTTAAAAGCAGAAAATATTATCCATTTTCGACTCGGATATACAGGTTATTAATAAAAGAATTTTAATTTAGAAAAAAAATTTTTTTAATGGGTTTTTATATGGAAAAAATAAGTTTTATAAATTACATTGTTTAAAATTTGATTTATGCATATTTTTTATGAAATTTTTTTAATAAAAAAATCCCTTTTCTTCTTTATTTTAAAATAGTTTATTTTAGTTTTTTTATAAAACCTTCTTTTTTTAAATATGGATTTATATTTCTACTTGATAAAATTTCTATAGATTGTATACCTTATGGATGTTCATTGGCCATACATTCTATGCAGAAAAATGAAATTTCTATGGTGGTTTGTCCATTTGGATATGAGGGTATATAACAGTAGATTATATATATATATTTATAGATATATATAGATAGAAAGGTTTTTTTTTTAATCTTTAGTTTTTTAAAATAAAAATAAAACCATAAAAACAAAGATAACTCTTTTTAATAAAAGGAAGAATGAGTATATTTTGGAAAAGAAATAATCAAATTTTTTTTATACTAAAAATAAAATTTTAACAATTTTTTTGTTTAGAATTTGTTATAAATTCATTCATTTAATACTTTTAAAAAGGAAATAAAAAAAATGGATTAATGATTGCAGTATATCTTTATTTTAAATTGATATTTTTATGGAGTATTTTGTATGCATTATGATTTTTTATGTATATGAACATTTTTGAAATTTTTTTAATTTGCATTTGGATTGTATCTTCCTTTTATTGCTTCTTTTTTATTTCAATTTTTATCTCTTTATTTTTAATTCTCACTTTTTCTCTAGGCTTATCTCTCATCTCTTTACTCATCTTATCTCTCCTCTTCATTTTATCTCCTCTCCTATTCATTTTATCTTATCTCCTCTTCATTTCATCTCCTCTCCTATTCATCTTATCTCCTCTTCATTTCATCTCCTCTCCTGTTCATCTTATCTCCTCTTCTCTTCATCTTATTTCCCTCTCATCTCCTACCCTTCTCCACAATCCTCTCTTTTTTTTTACACTAAAATTAGCCAAAGAAATTTTTTTAAAAATTTCTCAAAACTGAAACACTCATTTTGAATTAATTTTTTTATAAATATCTTTCTTTTTTGTATAGATATTCACAAAGAAAGTCATGTATTAAAAGACAATTGTAAACCTTATGAACGCATCCATGCATTATCTCGTAAAGCAAAGGCCAAGTTGAAATACTCTACAGAGAGAGTTTTCAATGAACCTATTTCTACTCAAACTATAAAAGAGATGTTTCCAGAGTATGCATTGGAATCTTTATTTCTTGTGGAATTAGTCAAAATATATCCTCTTAGAGGTAAAGTATAAAAGAGAATTTTGTATTTAAAAAATATAAAAAAAGGAAAATTTACATCAAAAAAATTTCGTTTCATTTAAAATTTTTTTTTTCAATACACTCTTTTGTTTTTTCATAGTTTTAACCGAAGATAAATGTATTCAAAAAATAATATTAAGAAAAGGAAAAGGGTTAGCTAAACCTACTAAAGGCGATATACTTATATGTAAGTTTAAATTTTTACTTTGTTTTTTGACTAAATAAAAATAGAGATTCTTTTATAATATTAGCTTTGGTATTTTTATTCTTTTAGAATAAAAATATAGATACACAAAAGTATTTTCTGAATGTTTCGTTATTGCACAGTTAAAAAAAGAAATGTATTCGTTTATATAGAATGAAGAGAAAGAGCTCTTAGTAAAATTTTTATTTTAAAGAATAAAGAAAGAATTTTAATCATTTTTTCACCTTTTTTAATTTCGTTCATTTTTCTATTTTTTATTTTCTTTGTTTTTTTCTATTTCTCTTCTCATCTCCTTCTTTCTTTTCCTCATCTCTTTCTCATTCCTATTCTCTCTTTCTCATTCCTATTCTCTCTCTCTTTTTATTCTCTCTCTCTTTATTTTTTTATTCTCTCTCTCTTTATTCTCGCTCTCTTTTTATTCTCTCTCTTTATTTTTTTATTCTCTCTCTCTTTTTATTCTCTCTCTCTTTATTTTCTCTTTCTCTCTCTCTCTCTTTATTCTCTCTCTCTCCCCGCCTCTCTCTCTCCCCCCACCCAATATTTTCTCTCTCTCTCTATTTTGTTTTGGATGAAACTCTATATATATTGAAAAACGAGAATGTTTTCCTTCTTTTACTTTATAGGTTCTATTGGAGAAACAAGGAATTCTTTGTCTTCTGAAGGCGAAATTCTTCCCATGCTTGCTTCTCAACGGTTTATTTTGCATGTAGATGAAGGTGACAATATTCTTCAAACTCTGATTTCAGATATATCACTATAAATATCTTCTATCTTGAGCAAATTCCAGAATATAGCCACTATAAATTGATGTTTCTTATAATGCTGTAGATCAATTAGACACAAAATTCTTCTAAATATACATGAATTTTATACTTAATTCATTTCTTTAAAAATGAAATCTTTTCATTTTTAAAGAAATGTGTTTTTTCTTTTACAGACTTTTTACCTTTTCGTGGATTATATCCTGTTTTGTGTTCTATGCGTTTATCTGAAGAAGCAGAAATTATTCTTTTGTAGGCAGAAGTAGTGTAAAATTTTAATTATTGATTTTGGAGTATACAGTGTGTGTTTTGATTTAATTTTTAGTTATGCAAATTGCTTTATAGGAGATTTTTTATTATTTAAAGGTAGAAAAATGTAATTTTGTTTTATACTATATGGCCAGTAGATGCTCTTTATCTCTTCTCTCCTTCCTCTCTTCTTTCCTCCCTCTCTTACATCCTCCCTCTCTTCCTTTCTCCTTCTCTTTCCTCTTTCCTCTCTTCCTTTCTCCCTCTCTTTCCTCTTCCCTCCTCTACTGCCTTTCTCCCTCTCTTTCCTCTTCCCTCCTCCCTCTCTTCCCTCCTCCCTCTCTTCCCTCCTTCCTCTCTTCCTCTCTTCCCTCCTTCCTCTCTTCCTTTCTTCCTCTCTTCCTTTCTTCCTCTCTTCCTTTCTTCCTCTCTTCCTCTCTTCCTCTCTTCCTTTCTTCCTCTCTTCCCTCCTTCCTCCTTCCCTCCCTCTCTTCCCTCCTCCTCCCTCTCTTCTCCCTCTCTTCTCTCTCTCTTCCTCCTCCTTCCCTCTCTTCCCTCCCTCTCTTCTCCTTCTCTTAAACTAGTTTTTTT
>JADAQX010001020.1:0-16211 GCA_015476325.1 Cardiosporidium cionae | reverse complement strand
GAACAGTCTTTAGATGCGAGGGGGAGGGGGGGGAGGGGAAAAAAGAGAAAGTTTATATCTAAGATGGGATGTGATTTAAATCGAAAGGAGATGGGTTGCGTAGATTGTAAATACATTGGGATATTTAGAGAAATTAAACAAAAATAGATAAAACTTCTCTAGCAACGTAGAAATGGTAAGAAGAATAATTTGTAAACCTTTCTAAGTGTCTGGGTGGGAATATACCTTATGGCTACACTCCTCATCTTGAATTTCATCCTTATTAAAAGCAAATATGTAATCCTTCTCCTACCCTCTGGTTTTTATTTTTTATAAAAAAATTACAGAATGGTTATGTTCATGGAATGGCAAAGATTGCATCTGTTTTGGTTTATCATATGAAACCTCCATTGGTATGTTGGAGTAAACTGTATGATTTAAAAAATAATGAAAATGTAGATTTTGTTTCATCCTTTCTTTTTTTTTTTAAGATCTCTTCCATAGTTCATATAATATATTTTTTCAAAGAAAAAAAAATGTTTATATATTTTTTTTCCTCATTTATTCGTAAAAATAATTCACTCATTCTGTTAATATTTTTTTCTCATGTGCTATATCCTGTAATTAGAATGTGTATGTATACACATTTAAAAGAATACAGAGAATATTATAATTTTTTTTCTTTTCTTTTCATTTTACATTTTGTATCTATATATACAGGCATTTGTTGTTTTTGTAAATCTTATGAATTATGGAATATTACGAGATTTATATACATTTGATGCTATGGCTCGTAGGTAAGTTATCCCTATATTTTTATATAGAAGGTACTGTATGGCATATCTCTTTTTTGAATTAAATTTTATATATAGTTTTAATTTCTCTTTTATAATTTTTCTTTTTCAATAATTTGTTTTTTATGTGTATATACGCATTTCTTTTAGAAATATGAAGAAACGTGTGAACTTCTTTATGAAATTATTCCATAATCGATTACCTGATTTGGCAAACTATTTTGAAGCATTAGGTGTGACTGCTCAGACATATTTCATTCCATGGATTCTCACACTTTTTGCTGAGTGTCTTCCTCTTCCAACTGTTTCTCGTTTGTGGGATTATCTCCTTTTATATGGAGAATCGTACATGTATAAAGTAAGAAGGAAAATTTTAAAAAAAAAAATGTTTTTGTATTGCATTAAGAAAAATTTTTTTTTTTTGGTTAGTAGACTCGACAAATATTTGAAATGTAAAAAATAAGTAGGAAAAATGAATAAATCTGTTTTATTACGATTTTTATTTCAAACGTTTCGAAGTATGTTTTAAATAGTAGGATGCCGTATAAAAAAAATTTATATATATATATATATGGGTTGTGGGAAAGAGGATATTATGTAGATATATGAGTTTTTTAGAAAGAAAAATATTCTTTAAAAAAAAAAAGAGAGAAAACGTGAATTATAATTTTGAAAAAGAGATTTTGAATCTAAAGGAGAGTAAACTCACAAGAAAAAAGGAGGAGGAGGAGGAAGAGGAGAAGGCTTTTTGAATTTAAAGGAAAGAGGATGGGATAGACCCTGATATGCATGTGAAGAGAATGAAATGAATATATACACGAAGTAACGTTGAGTAGACAAGTAATTTCTTAAAAATACCATGACTTTCCATTTTATTTTTTTTTTTAATATTTTGTTTTATAAAGGATTATTTTCTAGTGTAGCTAGTACGTTTTTTTTTTGGAATGTTGTAGTCTCTTTTTTTTTTTATACATACTATATAATTTGGGAAACTTCTAGATGAGTTTTCTTTTTTTCATACATTTTATTTTGTATACAAATGACTACATGTTATACTGATTTTAGGGTGCATTGGCTGTTTTGCTTTATCATACGCATGCCTTACAATCGAGTACATTTGATGGTTGTATCAAACTTCTTCATTCTCCTCCTGATCCTGAAATGTTTGACGAAGACTTATTCTTTGCGTGGTATGTCTCTCATTTTTTAGAAATATTTCTGTGGTTATTAAAGGAAGAAAATAGCAACAGAAATGCAGTATTTCAAGCCTCTATTGCATATACTTCTTACGTGATGTTGAGGGAGGCTCGTACTATAAATGTTTGAGATGAATGTGTTTTTGAGAGCTACGTGGTTTAAAAAAAAAAAGAAGAGAGTAAAAAGAGAAATGTGTGTGCATACAATTATACGTTGATGGAATAATGGTATACGATAACAAAATTTTTAAAAGAAAATGTAGAAAAAGTGTGAAATCATGGCCTATATTTTCTATTCTATTTTGTTAAGTAACACTCATGTTTCCATCTCGATGGTTGAAACTCTTCAGTATTAGAACATGCCAGTTCTTTTTGTATGTGTGGTTGTTTTTATGGTTATCAGCGTTCAAAATTGCCCAGTATCAATGGAAGAAGTTGAATCTCTAGTAGCAATGCTGGAATATCCTCTTTGTGAAGATTCAAAATCTGTTTAAGTACAAATTTTTTTAAATTTATGCTGCATTTCTAAAATATCAGGCATGTGGAAACGCTTGAAAGAAGTATTTTTAGGATTGCTGCAATTATTGTGGAAGTTTTTTCTATTTGAAATATTTTTAAAAAGTAGTAGTAATATCGCCTTTCAGCAGTTTTTGTAACGACACAGAGAGGCTAATAATGGGATGAAGGTTGACATGCCCTAATCTTTTTTAAAATCACATTTTAACTGTGGTTTATTTTTCTAAGAAAATAGTCGAATTTTCACAAAACTAAAACTAAGAAGGAAGATGCTCGAAGTGCGTAGGCTTACAAATACAACAATTGTGTAGTTCGAATTATTCGGATTAATAAATTCTAATGAAGAAATAAGTAAGGGGATGCCCGTATAACCAATGATGTACCGCATAAACATTCAAAATTTTACTGTTAGAATAGTACGGTCATAGCTTTTGCAGCAGTGAAAACACTGTGGTCATTTTGAAAAATATGCCCTCTTCGCGTTTATTCCCTTGGAATATATAAAACAAAAATAATTCTCAATTTTCTTTGATGTAGAAGCAATGGATTGAAAACGTAGTAATCAGAGAAGCACTCTATAAGCTTGATAGTAGTTGCAATTTCACTGCATTGTTAACTGGCTGTTGTCGAAACTTGGAAATGTTTTCATATAGGAATACATGGTAATACGCTGCAGCATTGTAAGTGGAAGCATGTGACAAATACATATCTGCTTTCAGAAGTTTAGCGTAGTGGTGTGACAGAATTATTCTCCTTGTGCAGCAGATTAAGGGAAACGACGAAAAATGAAATTTGATAGACTGCCCGTAGTAATATGACGGAGCGTAAGCAAAATCAACACAAGGCCTACTATACCACTGTTGCACTATTCTGATCTTCAATCGGTTTTTCTGAGTGGTCGCAGATCATTAGTGTTCTTGGAATACATTACAAATTCAAACTAAACGGCAGTGCAGTTGTTTGAACCGCGTTTTTCCTTGTGATATTTCAAAACTTCGAATTGAGTTGATAAATTTATGTGAAAAAGCTGTTTTTACACCGCACATCCTCACTTCTTTAAAAAAGGACTCTTCTTAATTTCAGATAAACCTTTATACAACAATACACTACTAGCTTATCTTTTGCAATAGCGTCTTACACATCATTCCAACCATGCCATTATAAAATATATCTCTGGCTAGCTCATTCACCAGCCATTATCAAAGTTATGTGACAAAACAATTTAATAGTTTTCAAAGAGCTTGGCAATCATCGTCAATACATAGTACTATTTCATTTTCTAAGCATACGAATAATAGGTAAGATTACTTACAATATGCGGCAACTTATAACACTTCAGGCAGCACAAAGGGTACACTGATTCTATCATATTACAAGACAAGAAAGCAAAATAGAATTTTACTTTCGCTTTTTCTAAATGTTTCTCCTTGGGTACTAGATAGCAATTTAAAATAAATATCAAATGCACTCTGCTACTACTAAATGCATTGTTACCCTCCAGGACTCACAACTAAAACATTGGAAAATCTAGTACAAAAATGCTTATACTAATTTTTAGATTTTTTTCAACTGCTACACCGGCAAAAAACTTCGCCTGCAAGCGCACTCTACAATAATTTGATGTTTAATTATCAATGCAGCTATTGTTGCAAAATTTCTCCCCCTAGCAACACTTGGAAATCTTCTCGTTTTTTTGGTAAGGAGTAGAGTACAAAACTGCGTTCTTAAAATTCAACGACTCACGAGGTATAAAGTCAATACATTACAATATGTTAGATAAGAATATAGCAAGCAGAAACTATACAATTGCAGAGAACACGACCTGCTTTGAACGAATATTATAAATAATGGAATGCTGCAAAATGAAAGTAATTGACTAAAATAATTGAGTAAAATTCTTAGTTCAACAAACTCAGCATCGAGTTAACAGAGTTATGCTATCACACTAACAATTGCAAACAAATGAAGGAGATTTATTAAACTCTTTCACAAAAAGATAAGGCTCACACAATTATAAAGTATGTTAATAGAAAATGCTAAGCAACGAAATCCGATATCAATGGAAGCATGCAAAATGCAGATTATTCCAAGACAGCGAAGTAAACATTCAGCCAGACTAGGATCACTCTTCCCATATATCAAGAGCAGGGTCAATGCGACTTCCATGATATTTCATTGAAGGTAGATGTTGTTTCTTTATTGCATTCTGCTCTACCTCTCTGCGGTGTTGCAATTCTAAAACTTCACTAATCGGTTTTCGGATAAGAGCGGTTTCCTTGGTGTCATCTACAGCACCAAAAAGAACAATGTTGTCACCCCGTATAATTAGACATCCAAGCGGTAATTCGGCAAAGTACGACTCAAAAGTGATTTGCTGTTTGACATCTTCTAACATAAGGTTTCCATATTGATCAAAAGTTCGTAGAAAACCAGTCAGTCGTCGACCATCTCTCAATAACACCAGCAACAAGCAATCTAGCTCATCTTCCAAACTCTTCAACCAATTCGGTAATTTTAGATTCGTTTCCAGCGAATCCATTGTATCTATCTTTCAACCGTATCCTCTCATGCAAAAGCGTCTAAAAGTATGGTGCTAAATGATACTAAAAACCTTACTTCATTCAACATAACTTCACAAGGAGATTATTCGCTTAAGGAGAGAACATCATCGCGGTATCTTTTGAAAGTAATGACAACTTGCATACGTCATATGTAAATACTCCATCCAGGCTAAAAATAAACCAAAGCAGTGAGGAGGGGCATATCGAAAGGGAAAAAGAAGATAATTTTATAAAAAGTGGGCAGCAATTTAATTTTCTCTCATAAAAAATCGCTTAAGGCAGAGACATGTCCGGTAATCTCCAACAAAAGCCTGTTTCACTACCTCATTCGGTTTTCCTGTGTAGGTTTGGCATTTGAAAGAAATTGTTCCTAAAATTGGGAAATTGAAGACACTATAAAGACAGAATGCGACAATGCTTCAGAGTGGAGCACTCTTGATAAAGAACACCGCTCTGCTTTTACACAGAGACGTGATGTCAGCACAAGTAAATTTTCTGCTGGCCGGTATGACACCGCTGGCGCCACCAAAAATTTCTAAGCAGCATATAAATTCTTTTTTGTTTGATTTCGCAGCGGTATGCTCACCCGTAATATTTTTTTCGTCTACGACTAAGTACTCTGTAGAACAAACGTTGTATACTTAAAATTGCAGCAGCAAAAAGCTAAAATAACATGGAGTTGAAAATAATATTTTGCTATAATGGTACCCAATAGTACCTTTAACCAGGAAAGAAGCTTATACCTAATTATCTCATAATCTTTTTCAATTTGTATTGCCTTGACATGTCCATTTTGATAATGTTCCTACTCAAAATAAATCAATGCTTCATGGCTTCCCCTTAGGATGTTTATCGTGCAGACGAGTGGATTCAAACAGTCGAGTTGTGCAGCATCTCAAAATTCAAAACCCGAGCAGTTCTAAGTTTGCCCAAACATATAAAGCACAATATTTTTAACTTGTTAAGGCAGAAAAATAGTATAGATTATTACTTATTTTATCCAGTTTTCCTGAAGCCTTTATTTTGATTGTATGGTTCTTCGTGATAGTAGACGATTGAGAGAACAAGAAATGCATGTTGTAATTCTTTATGCTCCTTCGACTGTCAAAATGGCATAGAGTAAGTTTTCACTTTCATTCAGCAAGTTTCATTAACCATTAACATAGTTTTTCTTAATTTATTACATAGAAAATTACGTTACCTTTCCATGTCACTACATAAAGGAAATGAGCCGAAATTGACATAGCAACAGCAGGCAGAATGTGCATTATTTCATTAATCTACTCACATCAAAATGTCACGTTCAAATACTTATTCTCAACGTCAACATAAAGACTTCCACCTTAAGTAGTTAAAGAGTTACAAGGTGATAAATAATATCCCTGCATAATTTATATTATGTATGAAGTTGATTGCAAGCGAAGAACAATGAAGACACTATTGCAATGTGACAGTTAAGGTTTATCTAATTTACCTCGGTTTAGATATATGCACTCTTGTTAATTTTTTGGGGTTTCTGCTTTAATTAGTGCTTCACGTAGCTGCAAAAAAAGTGTTTCTTCCATAATTTTGAATTTAATTTAATCGCTTCTATTTATTTATTGAGGATACCTTAATTTGGTAGTTGCTTCATTAACAGATATCCAACAAATTCAAATGATAGCTACAAATACAGAGGCAGAAGGTTCAATGCTAAAAGCACGTTTTTTCCGTTTTTTTGAAGCACAAACAGTAAACTCAGCATAGCATCTGTGTTAGTCCCTGCTCTTCACTATGCTCTTGGTTGCAGACTAGGCGAGGTTGTTTGCTTCTTCGAGAACACTGTAGTTGCTTGAATTTGTATCGCGCGAGCAACACGCCAAATTTGGAGTGAACAAATTTTAGGCCCTGAAACCCTCCACTGGTAAAATTAGAGCTCACCGGGCGGCATGGGCGATGTAGCACCAATCGTGAAGCAACATACGCATACGTACTCTTCAGATTACACACTCAATGTGTAGCTCATAAAAGGGATGCTTATTTTTCGTTTTAACACTAGCAGCGTTTCCTCCGTAGTAAACTATGTATTGTTATTGTCTAGTTCACTTACAGCAGAAATGCAGTGTAAATTCTTATTTGGTGTTTATCCACTAAACATAGGAATAGACGCTTGAGGTTTTTCTGTCTTATCCAACTATTTTTACTTAAAATATAATAGAAAATCTCCCTTTGGGAAGCCCAGTATTTTTAGTGCATTCATTGTGTAGGTTCGAACATGAGATCAAAATTACCTTAGAAATGGTGCTATAGTCTGATGCATTGATTGTAGGTTTTCCATCAATTTCCTTAACTTCTTCTCCAGTATTGCAGAAGCAAAGCAGCTAAAATCACCTTGGACACAAGCTGTTTTTCTGCAATCCACTGCATAATGGTGGCCACTACTTCTGACGGTACTGTGACTTGGGAAGCGCTATCCACGCTGCTCTCCCTGGACGAAATTAAGTCTCTTCCCCAAGTATTTTATGACTGTTTGATAGACATGTGCTACAATATGTCTGATCCTATCACTTTAAGGAAATTTGTCAAATGGAATCTTGGTTCAACTGTGGAAGTAGTGGAGAAGCGATTATCTTCTGGAAAATACAAAAACTTAGATACTCTTTTGGGGGAGATTCTCATAGAAAGACCTCGAACTCTTGGCCTTCTTTACTTCTGGGATAAACCGCTTGAAAGTTTTAAGAATAGAACGCTTACTTTAGTTGACTCTAACCTCTGTTCCTACATAGGAACCGTTTCCAACTCTGTTCGTACTGATCAACATCGATTTGAATTTGAATTATCTGAAAACAAAATTAAAGTTTGTGTGTCTGAGAACTGTAATGTATGGGTCAAAAATGTGAAGTTTTGTACTTTGCATGGATTGCTAACTTCTGATATATTACATGAAGGTGATACTGTCATTGTATCTCAGCAAGCTCTTCTAGATTGTTTTGAATATCCCTTCACGTTTATTCAAAAATGTACAATTGATCGTAAACAATGGCTTCCATCCAGTAATCCACCGGAAGACTTTCTACAGTCTGTCTCTCGCAGTTTTAGAAAAACGACGTCAGATTTATGTGTGTGTTTTCTTAAAATGGCTCAAGCAGATCGTATGTATCATTTTCTTGTATATTACAATGGAAATGGGATGCTCACACGTTTGTCAATTGTTAATCAATCGTGCCGGTCCGAGCCAGTGGATATTGCATCAGACTTGCTGTATCGTATTGATTGCAAAATTGACCAAGATTGTCGCGTATGCGACATTGGAAAAGAAAATATCAATTCTCGTGTTCTTTTTGCTACTGGAAGCACTGAATTTTCAGAAAACTTCAATATAAAATTGAGGGTAGACCGATTAAAACAAGAGCTCTCAGAGAGCTCTAGTGCCACTTTATTTGGACGGTTGTTGCAAAGCCTTACGTCCAACAAAGGTGATTACATTTCTACGGATTTGGAAGAAATACAACCGTTTGTAGATAAAGTTCAAGGTATCTGTAATGATTATGGGTGTATTGGCATTGAAAAAAATGCTTCGGATTTATTGAAAGAGATTGTAATGGAAGAGAATGTGCGAATGCTTATTGAGCAGCCAAATTCTCTTCAATGTCTTCGTATGGCAAAGTACATAAGCATAATGGAAAAAGAAATTCGAAAAATAAAGAATGAACACTTGATACTTTTGGTGGGTGAAAGATATAGCCAATGTCAACACGTTATACCGCTTTTGTTGGGAACATCCGATGATCAAATTTTCAATATGTCTTCAAAATCCTTCCAATCTACTTGGGGTTGTGGATATAACACAGAGTTAATGAATATGTTGGTCCCCACATTGCGATGTTATCCCTTACCAAAACCCATGTCTGCTTGGCTTATGGATTATCCTGATTTAAAAGATTTTTGTGATTATAACATGAAATTTTGTGTACAATTGTGCCTTGATTTGGCTGTACGATATGCGAAGTCAATTGCTGCTGTTGTGCTTGTAATTCCTGCCTCTTACATGTGCAAAAATAGTGGCCAGGCTATGATTGATCACATTTTGAGCACACGTCAAATTTTTCGACATGCTTTTGATACGAATTATCCGGATTCTTTAATGCGTTTCTTTTTACTTTTAACAAATGAAGAAGAAATTGAAAGAATTGATCGGGAAGATATTCGAAGTGGACAACGATTGAATACACTTCTGAAAGAAGCAGATTCATTGATGGAAAATGAGATAAATCTACAGAAACATGCTATGGCTGCCCGTAATGGAGATATATTTCGATCTCTATTGCTTCTTTTCAGTAAAAATCACGTTCAGAGTGTTGATTTGAAGAACTTCATGCAGACAGAAAAACTGGTACAACTTTTCCAAGAATGCATTGACCACCGCAATAGCACTGTGACACTAAAATATGAACCGCATCTGAATCGAAGGAGCATGCAAGTTTTCACAGTAAATCTTCTTTACTCTGTCATTAAAATTTTAGAAACGCATGTGTTCAATTATCTGGAAAGTTTCATTCCGGAGAGTCTTGATTATATTAAGAAACAAATAGATGCTATTAATTATAGGCAAAAATATTTATTGGATGAATTAAAGTGGACGCTGCAACGTGTGCTATCTGCAGGAAATTGCCGTGCGGAGCTTCAAAATGCCATTCGAATGCAAAATCGTAAGGATTGTAATGAAGAATATACCAAAGCATTACATTATAAATCTATTAGTAATATTGAAATGAAATTTCAACAAAATGTTGAGCGACTTATGATAAAAATGAAGGAAGCAAAAAAATCTATTGCAGCCCATACGCGTATTATATCAGAATTTTCTAAAGAAATTTCAGAGCTTGATCATCAAATTAAAATTAAGCAGAGTGAATTTACTACTCTTTCATCAACAGACCGTACTGAGATTTTGTTTAAACGGACCTTCTCAAAAGTTGCAACTAATCCAAATAAACTCTTATTTAGACGGCGCCATCCTCGTATGATTGTCGAAGAAATTATGACTGATCTACCAGAAAGAAACTATGAAACAGAAGAAGAAATAAGTTTAGCTTCTCCTACTGAAAAAGAAATTACTGTTGCAAAGGATTATTGTGGCGAAATTTGTTGTTATGGCTGCATTGAGAGTGAATTTAAACTCGTTTCAGTAGATTCAACTAAGGATGCAATGGTCAATCCTCCACCGGATGCCGCCCTGTACACAGCGAAAGTAGAAGGATTTCGTTATTCTATAAATCATGATTTTACTTGTCATAATGGAACAATGTCACTTTATGCATTTATTTTTACATTTGAACGAGATGGTCTGCTTCCTTGGGTTCAAGTATCGCGTACAGTCTCCGATTCCTCCGTTTATTATGGCCTCCGTAATAGTGCTGCGGGAAAAATTGCTGTTATTCAACGTCGTCGAGTGAAATTATTGGATTATTTAAAAGGTATATCATGTAATGTGGGTGAGGAATACGAAAAAGACAAGGCAGAACGTGATTTAAACGATTGTAAAGAAGAATTTGAAGATATATGCAGCCATATTAAAAAGATTAACATACTGAGAGATCAGCTTGATTTTTCATATCTTGTAAACGAATCTACGGATCAGATTTCTCGTCTTAAGAAAAATCGACGGTCTATAGAGTTTGAAAATAGTCGCAATAAGAAAATGCTTGCAGATTTAACTATGCAAAAAACTGCTTTAGAAACAAGGAAGACTAATTTAGCACTTTTTTTTAAAGCGGAATGGGAAACGATTTACTTCGCGAAGATCTTGGGACAAATCATATGTGAAGATAAAATAGACTGGAAAATAGATTTGCCTTATTTCAACGTACATGCTGAATGTAAACAATTTTTATCTAACATGTCCAAGAGCTGGAAAAATATTATTGCTGAATCATGCCGATCCTTGGGAGATACAGAGCTTGCAGAAAAGTTGTTACAATTTCTTAGTCCTGATTTTGAAGATGAAGGAGCTGACAAATTGGAAGACCATGATTTTCAAGAATGTGACCAGATGATACAAGATGAAGTAGTAAGTAACACTGAATTAGGCCAAAATGATGAAAATTTGCAATGTGGTACCGAAATGCAATTGAAAGCCAATAATTCTCTTTCTTCTGATTACTCTATACCTCCTAGAAATGAAAAGTCATTTTCAGTTTTTAGTTTCAAGTCCACCTCTCAAGCACAGAATACGGATGTACGTAACTTATATGAGCATTCTGTGGCATGCGATGGGAACTCTAAAGGTGGAAAAGAGATAAAAGAATTTAGTTCCTTTCTCTTGAAAAATAACTCCATGGATATTTTGAATGCTTCTATTTTGCGCAAACTTGAAATGGATAACAGAAAAGCCAGCTCTAATTTAACAAATTTTGCGGTTCAGCGTGAAGCAGAAAATATATTTGATGGTGTTGCAACTGAAAAATCACCTTGTTTATCTAGTAAATTAAGTAATTGCGAGGATGAGACAGACAGCAATGATGTTGGGAAGGATTTTGTATACATTTCTAATTTAGTTGAAAAAGAATTTGAATCTATGAAATTAGAATAAACCAAGGACAATTTTCTGATAGTATTGTACCCTTTTGTAGGGACTTAGCGTGGTGAATTCTTTTTTGTTTCTTACTTTAAAAAATATTCCTTGCTTTGATTTTCAAACGTTTAATTATTCCATATTTTGGATGTTTGCTATCACTCTGTGCATAGACTTCGGTTATTTTTTATTTCTGAAGAATTATCATAAACTTCCAAAGCGAGGCATACTTATAACTTTTAATATGTGATAGAGTTAATTTAATGTTATTTTTAAATTTTTTGTGCAAAACAAGATTGAAAATTATTTTTGTATAATAGTAGACTTAAGAAATTATAGTTTTTGCAGAAATGTTTTGATTGGAAAAAATGCCAAGATAAAAAAATTAAAGACGACGATTAAACTTTCCAAATTTTTTGTGCCGACAATTTGTAACAATAACATGCAATGAAAAATTTATGAAAGATGTGAATTCTTCCTTTCGTCTAGCTTGTATAAAAACGTTGCAGCATTCAAAACTGTAAATTATCAGTTGCTTTTAAATCCTCTCATGTAGTGCGTCTACATGTCGAGGCATTTAATCGATAGCTTGGGAACCTCGCTTGTTTCGTTGCTATTTTTCTCTAATGGCGGCTATTAAGAAATAAATACTCTTGAAAAAAGATGCAAGCAAATGAAGGTCTGAAGAGAATTTATGTAATCTTACGTAAAATCATGTACTCACGTTACAACGACTGTTGAACCTGAATTCTTGTTCTTCATTTCAAGTTTATTTGGCATGCTTCACTATGAATTAAGAAATACGTATTATTAACTTTGCATAAAATTTTTTAGCAGGCAATGTTCCAGAATATAATAGCGTAAAGAATTGCAATGAGAATGTCTAATTCACCTTTTAAAACTGTATTTAAGGTTAGTGTACCTGTTTGTTGAATGGCACACTGCTGTGGATATACACACGCGGTTCTATAGTGTGAGAAAACAGCACGAGGAAAAATCTGTACACACTTTAGTCACTGAAAAGAAGCGACTAGTACGTTCTCCGAAGGAAATTCATACTGAAAGAATACAACTGTGAATACTTCCTACTGCACTAAGTTAAAATAATTACTTCAGACACTTCGCAATACTCTAGGTAGCATACTAAGTGCTTATGTGTATGGGAGATAGGCTAAATTTCTTAGTAAATGTAGCCTTCAAGCCTGCCACATAGCAAGCATCCGCATTCCTCAAAGAGGAGTGAGTGTTCTGCCATCTTTGTGAATTTTTGAAAGCAGCATAGCCCAATATATAAACTACAGTTTACTGGATGGTTATTTCTTCGGGTCCAATGAAATTAGGTGGCAACCAATGGTAGACCTTAAATGACGCTGTTATTTCAAAGATGTAGTAAAAATGTTTCTAGGAATACTCCATGCTCTTGTTGGTAGTAAAAAATATAAGTTTGTTTACGTGAATGCGCCATGGCAAATATGTTATCATCGAAGCGAAATTGGATTTCCATACATAGTGCCACGTGTGAGCGATCAAAACGAATCGTAGGGCTAATTTTTATAATTGTTATATACGAGAGTGACTACATCTCTGCATACAATATTTTTATTTAGTACGCAAAGAAGTAAAGGCCATATTCGTGGAAAAATACACACGGTCTATACGTTTGCTTATAGCAGTTTAATATTGGCTACAGATGCTTTTCAGTTTACTGCATGAAAGTGAATGGAAAAGGCAGTCACATTACAAACTGCCACCGTAAGCAATGCAGAGCAACATCAGTACAAGAGTGAGCTTATTCAAGAAGGTAGGAAATTATTGCGCATGAATTTTTTTATCACGAATGGTATGAACATAAAATTGGTGGGTTGTGTAATGTACAATTTATAAATTTTTCACTCCATTCATCCCTTAAACATTCAGAATGCTTTTATTGCCATATCTCACCCATCGTGTGAATTATAGGAAAAACAACAGCAGCCTACTTTCATGCCCTATTAAAATCCATGTTTTAGTGAAGTTAAGACGTTTTGTACTTAAGTTTCATAGTATTTTGAGATCACGAGGAATTTGGTTGCACCATTTCAATATCAACAATTTCAATCTCATCTACCATTTTCTCATGATTTGGGACTACAGGAGAATCAGGAGTATTGTGCAAGGATGTCATACAAGATTCACTACGTGTTTCAATTCCTTCTTTCTCCATTTCTACGCAAGCAGGCAGTCTACTGCTAAGGCTATTTTCCTGATCAAATGCCTCATTAACGGCATCATCACCATTTCCAGAAATGAAATCGCCAATATGTGAAGAAGGGGAAGAAGCATCACAGTGTTTCAATAATCGATCAGAGGAAGCATCATCGTCTTCTATGACCTATATTCAAATATCCCCCCCCACGAAAAAAAATAGAAAAAACATTAATATGAATTTATGGCTATATAAAAATATTACCCTCTTCAATGTAGCGACGTTGCCATCCTCTGTAGCTACGTAGTATCTTTTATTAGAATTATACTTCCTTTAGCTTAACTTTCCCACCAAAATCTTTTCATGAAAAAATAATATGATTTTAAAGTCAAAAAAACAATAGCCAATGTTAAATTTTATCTCCTTTCCATTTCTTTCCAATCTATGAGTTATATAACACATGCGTTACACTAAAAAAAAAAAAAGAGAGACACAGTATACCGGTGAAGTTGTTTCCTCTGTAAGGCCATCACGAGTTGCTTGCCGAACTTCCACACCAGATTTACTAACGGTAGAAGATTCTTTAACAACAGGAGAAACAGAAGTATCCAATTTACGCTTTGATGGTCCCTTCATTTTGGAACTGGAAGTAGAACGGAGATTTCCATTATCGTAAGCATCCATTGCACGAACTAATGCATCAATTTTGCCATCGATGGTCTACAGACATATTCAAACAAAACATAAAAGAGAAATTTTCAAAAAATATAATAAAAATAAAAATATACAAAAAAACTATATACAAAGAAAGAAATTTCAAAAAAAATAAGAGAAATTTCAAAAAAAAAGAAATATTTTGAAAAAACTAAGAAATTTTCAAAAAAATAATAAAAAAAAATTTCAAAAACATAATAAAAGTGATCAAAAAACATAAAACAGCGAAAGAAATTTTCCAAAAAAATTATTAAAAAAATTCACAAACATAAAAAAAAGAAATCCACAAAAACGTATAAAAAAGAGATATTTTCAAAAATTATAACAAAATTAAATAAAAAACATACATCAGCATGAGACATCTCAATATAAGTATCCAAGTAATCCATTGCAAATAAACGAGAGAGTCGAAAACGAAAGAGAGAATTATATTTACTCTTTTCCGCTTCTTCAATTTCATTCACGGGATCATCATCCTCTTTAATTTTTAATCGATATTCTTTAAGCTTGTGAGAAAATTTATTTGCCAGAATATCCTTCGAAAAAAAATGAAAAAAAACAGCAAATATCCACCAGAATCTTTGAAAAAACAATAGAAAAAGGAAAAGCTTCTCAATTTCAAATTTTCAACAAAAAAACTTTTACGTGAAGTTTTCATTCCACTTTTACTCTATATCTTCCCCTTCTTCATGCAGCAGACTCTTTCTTCAAAATCAAGTTTAAAAAAAAGAGTATAACTATATATAAAGTTAGCTAAAAGAAAAAGAAACAAACCTATATAGTATACACACATTGACAGTAACTATATCTCTTTTTAAAAAATTTGCTAATTTTCTATTTTTTTTCTCCTCTTCTTCTTCTTCTTACACTCTTTTTAATTAATTTTTTTAATCTTCTTTTACCTTTTTTTTTTCTTTTTAAAATAATTTTTAATTTTTTTATTAATTTTTTTATTCTTTTTTTAATTAATTTTTTTATTTTTTTTAATTTATTTTTTACAGAAAAAAACATATACCAAGTTATAAGACGATGAAACTGGATTTTTCTTGGAAATATACCACTCTTCAGCTTCACGTAGAAGCTGAGGTGTTTCTACAAGAGGAGAAGAAGGCAAAGAAGTATCTATTAAATTATTATTATTTTCTTCTTGTAGTGTGTTCTCCCATTTAGAGAAGAAAGTGAGAAATTTCTGGATTTCTACATATTCTGAAAAAAAAAGTTGAGAGAGAATTATTATAATACTAAGAATAATAAGTAGTTCAAAATGCATTTTCTTAACAAAATATCTTCTCAAAGTTGATAAAAATATTATGAAAAAGATCTATAAAAAAAATTTTTTCTTAATAAACTTGATTCTAGTCAAATATATTAATAAATATATACACAAACAGAAAACTATGGATATAAAAAAAGATAATATTACCTTTAACTTCAATAGATGAATCTGCTCCTCCAGTTAATACTGCCTTCTTCAACGATAGAGAAATATCTTCAGATTTTAATTTGACAGCTCCAATTTCATCTTTATGATGAGAAAGTAAAACAGTATCTGAACAACCAAGCTGCTTCCATAAAATCTGCAATGTGAGAAAAAAAATATAGAGAGAAAGTTATTAAAAAAAATATTAAGAGAGAGAAAGTAAAAAAAATGTAAAGAGAAAGTTTAATAAAAAATATATAGTCAAAAAAAAAAATAGAGAAAAAAAATGAAAT
>JADAQX010001019.1:0-16222 GCA_015476325.1 Cardiosporidium cionae | reverse complement strand
ATAAAAAAAAAACATTTCTCTACCCTCTCTCTCTCTTTTTTTTTTTTGTTTCTACTTTCGTGTTTTTCTTTGATTAAATTACAGCTAAATGATTCTTTTTTTAAAATTTCAATTTTTTGGAGATTAGTATATAAAAAAAAATTTTTCTTTTTAAAACGTTTTAAATTTATTGATTTTTAGAAACTTGGATTCTTAAAATCACAACACAAACGTAGAAACCCAATTTTAAAAAAAATGAAGTTATATATAATAAATATATTAAAATGAAGTTATATATATATATAACAGGGGGGAAAGAAAAGTATAAAAAAAAAATTTTAATATAAAATGTGGAGAAAAAAAATAAAAAGAATATCCCCTTTTGTAAAAAATGAAAAATTCTTTTTTTTTATATGTGAGAGATGTTAAAAGTTTAACAAAAATTGATAACAACATAATCAGTTAAAACTCTTTTTAAAAATTCTTTATATTTTTATTATATATACACATATCTAAAGAGATACTCTATCATAAAATGAAAGATTGAATTTTCATCCAATCTTTTTTTTTTGTCAAAGCAAATATAATTTTTTTTGTATTTGTCTCTTGTATGTGAATTTTATTTTGGTAAAGAATCAAAAAATAGTTTATATTTTTAACAAACAAAAATTCCTATTGGGTTTAGTTGTGTTTTATTTTTTTTATATGAAGAAAATTCATCATGGATTTTTATTTAAAAAAATTTTTTTAAATGACATTTGTACTTTCTCTTCATTCCCGATGTGTATGGATTTTGCTGGTTTTTTAGATTCTTCAATAGTTATTTATATTCTGATTTTCTACTTTTTCTAAAAATGTCTCAAAGATTTGTAGATTCTCCTCCAGAAGAAGGAAACGTGGGACGCCATCGCCAAGGCGAACTCCCCTCTGGAGGCCAAATCATCCATCCTCCTTCCATACTTCCACGTGGCGTGATATTGGAACGAATACAGGTTTCTAAAAGAATTATAAAGAATCAGAAAAAAAGAGAAAACTAGGAAAGGAGAAAGGAGCATGCTTTTTGTGAAAAGAATATGAAGAGAAGAAGAAGGGAGATAAAATTAGAAAGGAGGAAGTACAACGAAGGATAAAAAGAATTAGGGAGAAAACGGTGGAACCTATGCTCAGGGGGAAAAAAGGGAGGGTTACAAAAAGAAAAGTTTTTTTAACTAAAAAAATTCCATAAAGATTTTGATTCCCTATCAGAATATTTTATACAATGAAGATCCTGATATATATTCTTGTGGAGAAATATACACATACACACACAAAAGGAAAATATATAAAGTAAAAAAATATATATAGTCAATTGAAGAGAAAAAAAAGTAAAAAAAAAAGGGGAGGGAAGATTTTGCTCGTTTGATAATCTTACTCCCTTCGAAATACTTTAGCAGAAAATGAAAAAGTTTTTTCCTATTTGGAAATATAAAAGAAACTCTATACATTCCGTACTAAATGGAATCTATTAGTATCCATTGCATGAAAAAAAAGAATGAAATGAAATCACCCGAATTGAATGAATTTTCCATGCTTTGTACGTACACTGGACAAAAGATATACTTTTTAAATTCTGCAACACTCTGCATATCCATACCTTTGATAAAAAGATCAGAATTTATTTTTCCTTGAAAAGGACGATACTAAAATACAAAATCGAGTGAAAAAATTTTATAAACATGCATATACTTCACTTTTATGTTAGTAAACTTTATGAGAGCTACACACTGTGTAGTTGAAGAGCTTTCATCAGCATAGGGTGAAATACATCGTTCACTCTGCTATAATCAACTTGAAACATCAAAATAGTTTTTAAAAGAAAAAGTTTTTCCCATTTGAACATTAAAAACTTTCTCAAAAAGCGTCCAACAGTGCGTAAGATTTTTTTTTATTCCTCTATGGATATTTCACCCTTAACAAAATGGAAGTAACCGTAAAAAACAATCGAGTCGTCTTGTAGAATTTTTTCCGTGGAAACTGAGAGTGCTATACATATGAGGCAAACTATACCTTATACCACACGGAACGAATGACATTCCGCTGTGTTGGAATTGTTTCAACCGATGGTTGCGATTTTTCTTCATTGCTGTGGCCTTGTACATTGCGTGCAACTATACAACCAACACCACGAAAAGGTAGAGGATGAAGAGTTTCGTATAAATTCCTCTCAGCAAACGGTTTTTGACAATAACTTGCAAAATGTTGAATACAGAGAAGAGCCAAAGATGGCCATCTTTTTACATGCGTCTGCCAAGGATACACGGGTCGACCTGAAAAATAAATCAAAAAGTGCGTGCATTTGACAAAACATGCTGCATTTACAGTAGTAATGCCATAACAAAACTTTTTAAAAAGGATAATCAATGGTGAAAAGCTAGCAACTACTTCGACTAATTATGAATATAAGAGTCACGTCGAATTTTTAATTTTGCTGAAGCAAAATTTACTATTCTTATGTAAGCCTAACGTTTTTTTTGCGCAAAACAAAATGAAGGAGGAAATAATGACAACAAAAATCTAAAAAGATAGATCAGGTATTCTCAAACGCATTTTTATATTTTTTCAAAGTTTTCTCCTCTCCTTAGCAACTCTGACCGAAGCGTATTTTCGGTCGATAAGGTGACTTGTATTTTCCAAAATAGGGTCTCAAGATATTGTAGAAGCGTGGCCGCTTGCGATTAGGAGTTCCAATAGTCCCACGAAGGACAATCTTTTTTTCATCGTCAATTGTATCTTTCCGTGCCATTATGACGGCTATTAGAAATGGAAAAACTTTGTTCTACAGTAGTTTTTCTGACTTCATCGAGCTGCTTTTCGATACATGCGATATGTAATCAATACGAAAAGTTAGAATAAGATTCCGCTTTATTTTTTAATTCCAGAGCATTCCTGTTTCTGCGGTTTTAGAGGGCATATGAAACAGGACTATGAGGGTACGCATACTGGTTGTAAATCACTTGAAAACTACCTCGTAGTCAAGAAGAATGCATGGACTTTTTTCCCACTGCGTGAGGACTTGTGACATTGCCTACGCAGAAATCAAAACCAATTTACGAAACAGATGGAAAACAAAGGTATCATATCAAAAAATTAGAACTGAGCAGCAGCGTAGACACGCGAGTTTTTTTGATAGGTAACATCAGAGCTCTGCAATGAAATAATGCGCTGCTTGACTTGCAAAAGTGGTTCCTACAGCTCCTTTTTAGTAATATAATTCTCCCGAATCAACTGGTTGTGTCCCGAGCACTCCCATGTGGGTCATTGTGCAAACACACCTGACTTTGTTTCAAAATGGATAATTTTAACACTTAACACTTCTAACCCGAGTGAAACGTAATAGCACCCGTCCAGTACCAGTTATTATTGAAAGTGTTGAATTGCACTTCAATCTGCTTTTTTCCAGCAAAGAATATATCTTCACCCAAGCTTTAACTAATGCTGTGGATACAACTTAAAATCTGCTACTACCTACAATCCAATCAGAATTTCAGATTGAAATATTTATTTCGAAATTGCAAATGTTTTTTAATGACATGGTGTTACACCCAAGGCAACAAGATTGAAATTACTTTTTTAGAGTTTGGGCATTGATTTATTGTAAACATTTATCAAAATTGAAATGCTGTAGTGTCCACAGATTAGTATTGATTGAGAAATTAGAATGATGAATTTGATAGTCATTTCATTTCACAGTCATACTTTTTGCAAAAAAGTAAAATTTATTGTACTATATAATAACTTTCCCTTTTGATTGCCTCGAACATATTTTACAGATTTCCATCACTACTTTTCGTCAATATTCCCAGATCTTGAATAATCAATTGGTGCTCCGTAGCACAAAGAAAGATGGGGACACCAGCCTGAAAAATTTAAAGGTAGTTATGGTTTTTACGTGTGAAAGCAACATGGCTTGTACCGCGAAGTTTATCTCCAAGTCCTTCAATATCCATGAACTCGGCTGCTACTGCCGTTTCTTCTCCTTCTGGTTCCTCAGCCTGGTGACAAGCATTGGTATCCCAGAATAAAAATGCCCCCTTTGTTAATACTTCACCTCTGTATTCTTTATAAGCTCTCCAGGACCTACCAAATAGCCCCCATTTGAATGCGTTAAAATGCTTAAACTTTGGTGTTAAGTAAGCTACCGCCAGTGTCAGGTTGCTGCATTTAGAAAATGAACCCCCCATGAAATTAAGACAGTATACTCGGAATATGAAGCACAAGAAAGTAATTCCAAAAGACAAGACAAACTACTTACCCAATTAACATCTCCAATTATTGTGTTGCTACGAGAGAAATTCATGCACAATAATTAATTGCATATGGTAATATACGCCTTCAAAATATTGATTCTCAAACCGGAATTCCACTGGCCCACCGCTTGCTAAAAGCCCCGCTGCACCCTAAATTTTCCAGACAGAAGCATTGCAAGAAGAAACGGACAGTAGACAATATTGCGAAGTACTTGATTGGTGTCGCTTATTTCATTTGGATCCTCGACACTTCTGGATATTCCAAAAAATTTTCCTGAAGGATTCCACACTGTCACCTGAAAGTTTTTTGGTTGCTTATTTCCAAACAAGAATGATGAGTACACACGAATTTGCTAACCTTCACATCTCCAATCATTTCTGTTACAACTATCGTCAGAATTAATACTAATATTTTAATTTAATAATCTAACCTTGAAGGTCTACCGCATACCTAAACATAGACAGATGGTTTTACTCTTATGAACAAGATTGATTTACTTGCTAATGCACTCCTACCATGAGTTGGGTCGTATTATTACACCAGGGATCACTTACAATAAGAAGTAGGTAGGATGCATTTATAGTGTCACATAAATCAGGTATACTTTTCAAGACATGTTTCTCTCCATTTATTGTTCGAAATAAATAAGGAGTTCCTCCACTGGGTAAACCAACACCCCAAAATTGTTTGTCATTAGAAACTCTGGACAGGATAAAATACTGCAATGGCATGGTACAGACGAATGGAATAAGTGCACCGAAAAACAAGTCCCGCAGCCTTTCCACCGTTTAGTCGAATTTCACTGTAGATTTGAGTGTTCTAATGGGACGATTACGCATAGCTATTTCTATTTTATTTTAGAGCTGAAAGATTAAAAGAAATTAACGCACTTGACAAAAAAAGTTTTTCTTAATCAATGATGACTGGGACCAGGATCTGCTCAGCAAGTGCTCTAAATTATACTTTTTATGGTTTATTACTGTTTTCAAACCTTCGATAGAGAAAGAAAAAAGGAAACGGGTGTTGCTAGTTGAAAAAAAATATTAGCACAAATTATTTATTTCAAAGCAGCGAAGCCACACACTGGTTCATTTTCTTCTTCACTTCCAGCGTATTTTATAGTTTGATTTGGAACATCGTAGCTCCATCCACCCGTTTGCATCCAATCCGCATCGATAGGAGGTGGACCTAACGCAGGATTCAGATACCATCCCGGGCATCCACCTACTCGCAGCGTTGTTGCACACGTTTAGTTTAATAATAGCAACTCGTTACTCTTGTCAAAAAAAGGCTTGTATCTAATTCTTCCTGTTAAACATGCATTTGATTACTGCTTTCCCAATCGCAGCTGTAAAAGAGTAATTAAATCACACAAACCGCTGTATATAAGATTAGTCAGCCATAATAGAAAATTGAATTTGCTGAATATTGCAATAAGAAACGTGGAAAAATGCTTTTTAAATTGCGAAGATAAATTCTGTAGATACTACCTCCGAGTTTGCACAAAGCGAGGCTGAATTATTTGTTGTGACTTTGAAAACAAATCTGCACGATTACATTGCTCATCCAAACAATGCATTGAAGTTTTAAAAGGATGTTTTATTGCCAGGCTCGAAAATTTCAAGTGGAAACAAGCGATAGCAAAAGCACATGCATACTTCCGCATTTTTCAATAGATATTTACTAGTAACAGAATGACAACGCACTCAAGAAAAAGGAAAAACATTTCCAAATTTATGCTGAAGCATGTGTTGAACACAAAAGAAAAGGCTTTTCATTTTCGTGGCTCCATAAATTTAGTAGTAGGAAAATAAGCTCACTCTTTAATGAATTCTTCAAATTTTTCTGTGTCAATACACCCCAGCATCAGGTTCGCTTTTTGTCAAACATGAAAAGCTACGTAGTAGTGGTATACATGTTTGAGCGCAATCAAATTATTTCTTATGCGCTCTATGATGATCGGTTATACTTATGCACAACAGGCTTATGCAGGTCTACATTGAAAATGAGCTAAAACGGAACATTAAACAGTTATATTGTTGCTTCTCGCGCCGAAGCAAAGAGTATTGCAATTTTCTGAAGCAATCAAAAGTAAAAGTAGATAACAACAACCAAAACAACCCTAGGAATTAGGGTAAAGAGTAGAATGTTTTTGTATGCTCTCCAACCTCTCTAACAATCTTAATTGAATGTCGCGTAACAGCAATTTCTTTTGTAATCGAAAAGAGATTGCTACTCGTTCGGCTTCAGAAAGTTTTTCAAAGTCTGTGCTGCCAAATGTAACCATTTTAGTAGGTACTAGTCCGGTTTTTAAAATTTCTTTATCTGCTTCGATTGAAGTTGGAAATATTGAATACATCATTTCGTTGCACAGTGCCATCAAGAGGCGCATTGCCAATATCTGCAGCATCACAGGAAAAAAGAACAAGATGGAGAAATTTCAGTCAAATGTTCCAAAGGTATAAATGCATGGAAAAGTGTGACGTCACCATTTTGAAAAATTCGCAAAACTGCGCAAGCATAACCTGCTGCAATATAATTCTGATACATCTGACACTCTTTTTTCATCATTACAAGACTTATGCGTAAAAAAATGTATTATTACTTGAATAAGATATTTTTAAATAGATTATATCACAAAACTTGAAAGAAAATGTAGACGCTAATATTTTTTTATGTCCGAAGTATTTAACAAGCATTTACTAATCAGAGCTGTAAATGCAAAAGGTAGAATTTTCAGCCTCGCAACGAAGAAGATATAAAAGCATGAGTTTGAACTTCACATGTAAAAACGAAATTCAAATAATTTACTACTCTATGTAGAAGAAACCTCATTAGCATTTGACAATTGGAAATTCAAATCAGTCAGTTGATGTGGTGAAACCGCCGCAAGTAATTTTACATCGGTACACACCAAAATCTGCACCCAACAATGCTTTAAAATCATCACAAAAATAAACTGTCAACTTCAAAAAGCTTTTTACAAAGCAAACCATAAATCAGCAATTTGTTTGATAACTAGAGAAATTTTCCATGCATAAAATATCAGAGTGAAAGTTACAGTTAAGCGTAGAAGTGTCTCTCGACAATGTATATTCTAATGATCTGATCAACTACAAAGATAACGTCTTGCCCGTGATAATGCTAGAAGGCGTGTGTCAACAAATTGTTTCCTGTGAAACACCATATACGGTAAATTGGCAAGCTGATCCGATGATGCATGTACTGGGTCCAAGTTTGGAGCAGACGCATTGTTGATTCCGGTTTTCATGTCCACTGGAAGAAATTTAACTTGTTTTAATAATGAAATTTTCACATCATGAAGTTCATCATACATTTCAAGAAAAAAAGGTTCTGGCAAACTTAAGGAAGCCATGGCATCATTTAATATCTTAGGCTCTATCTGCATCATCAGAACATCATTCCTGAAAGAATTAAAGAATAATAGCAGGTTTTTAGCAGCAATAACAATCCGAGAATGGCAATAGAGCGAATCAAACTCAAATTAAGCAGGATGTAATAAGAGAGCACAAACAAACGACGATTAAAGAGCCTATCTAAATTAAGAACCGTTAAAAGCAATATCTGAAGAAGTATTACTATTTTTTTCTAATTCTAGAACGCTTTAAAAAATTTATTTAACTGAATATTTTGCCACTAAATAGTTGCGCACACAAAAAAGCATCCTATCCCAGCATTACAAACTTCCATCGTACATATTTTTCTCTTCAACAATTCCATGGTTAAACAAAAGCTGCTCATTCGTAAAGTCACCGTAGCGCAACCGCAGCTCGTTGTCTCGGCTAATATTTTGTGTAGCAACTAAAAAAAGGCTGGTAGAAGATGAGAAGTCAATGTTATTTAGCTTTGGTGAATCATCAAACAGAGCCATTATCGGAGCTGTATACGAAGATGGAGAACCTATTTCTTTGTGAAGTTCTTCAAAACTTGACATTTCAAGAGAATTAAATTTTGTCAGGTTAAGCAAAGACCGTTTGCGCTCATCCGGCAAATAACGATGAGCACCAAAACCAAACGCAACATTAGCACTATCAGGACTATGAGGATACATCAAAGGGAAGGGATATAAGGAGTATGAAAACTCTCCATTTGAATGCTTCAATGCAATTGTGCGAGATACCACTACAGAGTAAGTCCAGACAAGGCTCTTCATATTAAAATTACTGTTGTGCATCCAGTTAGTAGAACTATTGTGAACATGTAAGGAGAAGGGATCCATTTTTGTACCTTTTAAATAATCATTATACATTCTAACAATGCTTTGAATGGCATAACGCGACCGTAAAATTTCATTAGAAATTGGCATTTGTAATGCCTGCAATTGATTTCCATTCCAATAAAACGGTAAATGCTCCACTTGAAGAGGAAGAAATGCTACACACTGAAACCATTCTTTCAATGTATCTAGAATGGAGTCAACGGAAACTTGTTTCATATCAGAAGCCGAATTTGTAGAATTAAAGGTAACAGAGTGGGGAAATGTCTTGGGGGGTGATGAAAACACTGGAGGCTCTTGATAAGATTTCAAATGTATCCATTCACCCAGTAGGGAAGGGCAGAGGGATAGGATAAAACGGCTAAAAAGAATCAAAA
Organism: Cardiosporidium cionae; assembly: GCA_015476325.1. Taxonomy (NCBI): domain Eukaryota; phylum Apicomplexa; class Aconoidasida; order Nephromycida; genus Cardiosporidium; species Cardiosporidium cionae. Next base: position 7,342 of record JADAQX010001019.1, on the reverse strand, counting down.
AGGAGAGCCTAAGATCCCAACGTTGCAGAGGTAGCAATACGTTTACAAACTCGTCAAATGACTGAATCAATTCTGGTTTTAGTTCAGAGCAAGGAAATACTCGAGTGGCATTCTCGGAATTCTTCGAAGGAATAAAGATATTTTGAGAAGATGCTACATTTTTTAATCCCTCCAGCACATAATCATACGTAAGTACAGGAATACGACAAATACGTCTATTCTTTTGGTAAGATTTCGTGGCAAGTTTTGAAATAAGTTGAAGACACGGCATCGATTTAAGCTTGGTAGATTCATCGTTGCAAAGGAACCTTTCACAGTTTGGAAGTGATTGCAAACTAAAACGTTTTTGGTGATAACGATTCTGCATAAACTCTTTATATTGGAAAGTGTTGGCCACTTGATAGCGTAAGCAAAAAAAAGTGAAAGCAAAAAAGTTACTGGTTGATTTTGATTTCCACAAGGGGTTTCTTCTTCTAAAACTTGTAGAATGACTGGAATAGCGAGTTTTTTGTACATCAACTCGTTGTAATATCGAGGTGTTTCTTAATGATTCACGAATCAATTCGAGCGACGGATGCAGCACATTGAAACTGAGAGGAAAGAATGTGGATCTTCTGGACATAACTGCAGGAAATAAGCAATTTGAATAATAACAAAAAGACTTGCTTAAATAGAAAACAACTAAAGGAAGCCAAATCCATTTTGAACGCCTCAATGCCATAATAAGAAAACTACATGCTTTTGATACACCTTTAGTTTTCTAACTCATCCATCACATTGCAGAAAAGAAAAGCTACTAAATCTAAAGAGATTAACATAAAACAGCTTTGATATAAGGCATTTGGTAGGAATCTCTACTGTGAAGCGAAGCAGGTCGATTTTTTGCTTGTTAAACAGCTCAATTGGCCTTTTGAATCTTTCAAAGGATTTCTCATAGATAATAACCTGCAAATTGACTTGCTTGAGAACACCTGCTTTAAAAATATTGAAGGTTGAGAGGTTTCCATAGAGTTATTATAATCAAGGTTAGCCGAAACAAAAGTCATGCTTTTAACTTGTTTAGAAGCAAGCTATAAAACATCCAGTATATGCTGAAAAATTTACGGATGGAAAAACGGAAATTGAGAGATTCAGGTGCTATTGGAATAAAAATAATACGGATACGTTATGATTTTTGTCTGGATTTGAAATCCATTCAGCTCCCACTGTTCAATTTTCCATATAAGTCAATGTCAAGATTGGTAATCAAATGTTTTCGACCACGTGCCACCCTACTTGAGGCCACGGTTTGTTGGGCAGACTGGATCAACGAAATACGAAATAGAAGAGAACAACGCAAGCAAAAATTTTTGTTGATCGTTTTAGATTTATCGACAAAGATGAAGAGCAGATACGCAAAAACAGTAGCAATGTATTTATGCGGGAATAACGTCATATTAGTTCTCAGCAAAAATAAAATTCTCCTTCGACGCACTACATACAAATGTGTGCCTTATTGTTCTAGTATATACGTCTAGGCTGAAAGGAATGAATGCTTGATGACCCGCTTGGTGAACCTTTCCTTGTAATCAAAACATTCGCGTAGTGAAGAATCGCAGTTCATCTTGGTACTGCTTCCGTCGGTTCAATTTAGACGCCATACATCAATTCGTATGCCTTACTTCAATTTCTCATATTCCTCATTTTATTTTGTATTAAAGTAAAACTGCATATCTTGTGTACTCTTGTCCTACTTCCCCTCTAGTACTGACTTTCTTTTCATTGTCTCTTTATTAACTTCTTGAACTTCTGCTTAGAGAAGACGATTCCCATAACTCTAGGCTGGTGTCACCACGAAAAGGTAAAAAGAAGCGTTAAACGATTTATTCTTTGAGGAATCGATTGCTGTAGTAGCCTGTCGTTTACCGGATTGTAGGTCAATCCTTCATAGTTCCTGCTAAGTGTATTCACATTAATTGTAGCTAGCTATATTACTTTGTAGATTGTGAACCATGGAAAAAAGCAACTTATTTATGCTGATGAGGCTTTGATGTTAGAATGTAGTTTTTATTTCAAGTATCGAATGGCATTTCTTATTTTCTTGGCGTTTTGTTTTAATTGATGTACTCATAGACAAAAATGACTGCCATACAGCAGTCTTTACAATCGCGAGTATCCGCATTTCAGAAAAAGGTCGACGATGCAATCAAATCGGTAACAACCGCCGCTTTACCCATTCAGCAAAGGGCTTTTCAATGCTGTGTAGACTGTTTCCCCCCAAGAAATCTTGATGAGCCGCAGGAAGAGATTGCTCGATGCGTCCAGCAATGCAATAAGAAACCTGAAGCATTCACAGACACCTTACAGAACGAAGTACAGATGCTGCAAAACAATATTCAATCATGCCAACAGGTAGGATCAGCTATTTCTAACCCAAAATGTTTTAGTTTGTGACATGCTTATGTATAATACCCTCTGTTGCTTGATTCTAATTACTCACTGCATTTACCACAGCTATTGTGTTGTTTGCTATCAGTTGATATTATGGGGGCGGTCATTTTTTGATTTTTCAGTGCTGTTTGAATTTTACTTAATTCTCTCTTTATGTTACTGCAACTATACCGAACATTTTACGAATGTGTGCCACATGGTGTCGTTAGTATAGTGCATCACTTCATTTTGTTTTTTTTGCGTATTTTGTTGAATGTGAGTAGGTATGCCTAAACCGTTTTTCTCCTATTTTTTCCGAAAGTACGAATGAAGCAAGTCGTACAAAAGTACAAGCCGAAATGGAACAATGTGTTTCCAAGTGCTTTGATCAATACGAGCCTTTTGTTGGTGAAATATCCGAAAGGTTACACAATTACGTTAAGTCACAATTAAACTAGAATGCAAAAAAAAACATGAAGTGAGCAGCATATAATAAAGCAGCAATATAAGACAATTTGCAAAAATTTTTCTTTAAGTTCATGTTAAAAAATATAGTAGTAGTATTCTTTTGTTCGGTTTTTAGCAATGGAATTTCTTAAGGTATTTGTTTTCAATTTTGGGTCTCTTTCAAAAGAGGCATTTGTTTATGAAATTCTGAACGGGTAAAACCGTGCACAGTCTTCGTATAAAAGAGATTTTAAATTACGAAACGCATTGATTTTGGCTTGGATAAAACAAATACTGCATACATTATATTCATGATGGTTCGCAGCTCTTAATTTAAGTGTTATACAACGCAAGCAGAAACGCTCTATATTTGAGCCATGCGTTTCTTGACTACAGACGAAAGATAGTTGCTGATTGTTTTAGTTTGAACCCCCCCATACAAAAAACCTTTTATTAGTTGCCATCTAAAATGTTCGATAGAATAAATTTGTGATTCCCATCGATTCTATATTAAAGTGAAATCTGATGATGTAGTAAGATTGTGACAAGCAAACAAAAACGTTATACGTATGCACCAGGAAAGCACATGTTTTTTGCTTTTTTGGTGATATTTACAAGAATTGTTTTTAACATAATTATGAGAAATAAAACTTCAGCATTTTATCCCCCATTTTGTGTGCTTTGGATGATAACAAAATTTGCATGTGTAGCGTTATTTTTATCAAAAATATGAGGAAGACTGATCAAATCCATTAGCATATTTCCCCCCTTTTAAAAATAAGAAATAAAGTGGAAACTGCAGAGTGAAGTAGATACATTAGATGATGCGGTTCTCCTTACATTGGATGCATATTTTTAAAAACATAACTATACTTCGATTAGATGTTTATTTTTAAGAAGCATGCGATTGTAAAAGCTATATTTTTGCTGAGATAGTTCTTCATGGCTTCCACTTTCCACAATCTGGCCATCCTATGCAACACAAATACATCCATAAACACGCTATACGATAAGTGTAGACAAAATCCAATTTTTAACTTCCTCGCTTAGCCTTTTCCATACTCTCTCGTTTCATATACATTCATAGTAGGAGAAATAGCCACTCTATCTTAATTTTAATCTATTTCTTGATAAGAGTTTAGACTTATCAAGAATAAAAAACGAGCGCAATTTTTTTCTCATATTGCACAGCAAAAATCACGCCGTGCATTCAAAATTAGGCATACAAAAATGTGTGCTTTAAAAACATCAGAGAAAATAAGTGTGAGATGAAGAGGAGGGAGGAAGGAGAAAGAAGTAAGAGATGAAGAGGAGGGAGGAAGGAGAAAGAAGTAAGAGTTGAAGAGGAGGGAGGAAGGAGAAAGAAGTAAGGGATGAAGAGGAGGAAGAAAGAAATGAGAGATGAAGAGGAGGAGGAAAGAAAACAGGTGAGTACAGTAGAAAGAAATAAAGGAGTGAAATAGAAAAAAATACAGAGACATACACACACCTTAACAAGAGAATGTAAAAAAAAAAGAAATCTTCTTAAATAAAAATCTAAACAAAAATCATTGGGGGAGGCTAAGTTATAGTCTCCATGCATAGAGTAGTATCCAAATGGAGTATGGTTTTGTTAGTTGCTCCTATTGGCTAGTAGAGAAATGTTTAAAAATTAAGAAAAATACTACACATATTATAAAATCATGAGAATAAAAAAAAGAGAGAAAAACGATTTCTTTTTACAAACTTAGACATAGCCCATGCCCTCCCTTCCTCCCTTGAATACACCCCCTTCCTCATCTCCAAACTTTCTCATGCGTTCAAAAAATAGATTAAAAAGGAACCCATAGACAGCGAAAAGGGCAACATCCCCTCTGGTTTTCCTTCTCTATTTTCATTCCTTTTAAAGTGAGAAGAGAAAACAGGAGAAAGTGATAAGACTACAATCTTAAGACATGGATGAAGGAGGAAAAAAATAAGGACGAGTATGTACAAATACACTCAAATAGTTTCTTTCATAGTTTCTTACATGATAATCTACACACTTACAAGAAGAAGAAGAAGAAGGTAAACTACGTGGTGAAAGATAAGCCCACAAATCCCCCCCCCCCCCCCCAAAAAAAAATCCTCCTTGTATAAAATCTTACTTGTAACATATGAATAACGTCTGCACATTGAATAGTATCCAGTCGATGGGCAATGAGGAGAACATTCATAGATTTTGATACACTAGGTACAAAAATAAAAATCAAATAGGACCATGAAAAAAAATATTATAAAAAAAACTGCAAAAGGATACAACAAGGAGAGAATTCATTGTTTGAAAAAAAATCATCTCTCTGGTATTCAAAAAAATCATCTCTCTCGTGTTAAAAAAATCATCTCTTTAATATTCAAAAAAATCATCTCTCTGATGTTAAAAAAAATATTTCAAAAAAATCTATTCTACATTTGTGTAGACTTCTTAAAATTATTTTTTTTTTAAATTACAAACCGTTTAATAGCAATCTTAATAATTTCTTCATGAAGAGGATCCATGGCACTCGTTGCTTCATCCAAAAGTAAAATCTAACCCAATAGAAGAAAGATTAAACAAAAAAACTATAAATTTAACCTATAATTACGCGTTTCTCTCTCTCTCTCTCTATATATATTTATTACTTTTTTAGTATAAATCAATCTCACGTAGGAATCAGTAATATTCACATATAAAATTAACAGGAAGAAGAAAAAAAATCTCTCTCTGAATACTATATTAAAACTCAAAAAATTTAAAGAAAAAGGAATCTTTTGCATACATTTTGTATACACAGAAAGCTATTAATAACTTCCTCCCAAATAAAAATAGGGTCAAATATTCACTTAAACATAGGCAAAAGGTTCTCTACTTCAATTTTAAAATGCGTTAGCCTCTCCTTCATTTTTTAAAGTTATCTACTCAACCCACACACACATTAGAGTTCTCTTTTATTTCTTTTTCTGTGTGTATGTGTGCATGTATTCCCTTCTTTTTTCTGCCTTTAAATCAAAAAATTTATAAAACATTTTAAATTTCAAATTTTTTTCTTACCTTTGGTTTTCGAATAAGGGCACGAGCAATAGCCACAGCTTGTTTCTCTCCGCTCGAAAGAGAATGGCCACCTTTTCCAACCTGTGTATTATATCCATTAGGTAAATGACGGATAATATCAGTGCAACCTGAGAGTCTGTGTTGAAATATACAAAAAAAAAAAAGGTATACATTCTTTTATATATATTTAATTTTTAATATATATAAAAAAAAAAGTTTATTGAACATTTTTTTCCACACACATATTTCGTTTCCATTTTTTAAAAATATCCTCAAACTGTATATACGTCTAAATATATATTCCTCCTTCAAACTGTTCCAACCCTCTTAAATCTATATCTAAAAACAAAAGAATATACACATACAAAACTAAATACTATCCCAATTAGAGAGGCATTTCTTTATTAATGCAATTAGTATTTGAAATTCCTCCAATTTTTTGAAATTCTTCCAAGTATTTGAATTTCTTTCAAGTATTTGAAATTTCCTCCAATCTTATGACTTTCCTCCAATCACATAACTTTCCTCCAATCACATAACTTTCCTCCAATCTTATAACTTTTCTCCATTTAAAAAAAAAAGAAAAGATTTTGTATTCTTTTTATAAATACATAGAAACAGATCACTTTTACAACGTACGCAATAGCCTCTTCAAATAATTCTTTTCCAACACTTTCAGTGGATAATCCATAGAGTATATTCTCTTTTATAGACATTGAAAATAGCATAGGGGTCTGCTCAACGGTAGCAATAGAGCGATATAACGTTGCAGGATCAACAGTAGAAACATCTTTTCCATCCAGTAATACCTACAAAATATAAGATAAAAGAAAAAGATATAAAGTATATACAAACGAGATGAAAAGGAGAAGAAAAGAAAACTTAAAATTTGAATTAGAGAAAACCCGTTTTTGTTTCATGTGCTATGCCTGCAGTGTTCTATTCTAGAAGGAGGCAATCATTTTTCTTCCTTCTTACACACATCAAAGGATTTTTTCTCCTTTTAATTCGCATAAGGAAATGTTTATCCACACCTTATACACTCTAATAGGAAGAAGCTATCATTTTTTTCTTCTACTATCTAATTGTTTCCTTTCGTTTTGAAAAATTTAACCTTCTTTTGCTTATATATACTCTTGCTTTCTCTTTTATAAAACTTCTATAAACTGAACACTCTTGCTTTCTCTTTTATATAATGATTTCTCCACTCCCTCCTCTTAATAGGATTTCTTCAACCCCCTTACCTCCGCCTATAAAAAGAGTCCCTCCCCCTTTCATCTTAATAGGATTTCTCCATTCCCCCTCCTTTCCCTCCTATAACCCCCTCCCTCTTCCTCTAAATGTGCTTTCTCCATTTCTCCTCCCTTCCTTCCTCCTCCTATAAAGAGATTCCTCCCCTTCCCCCTCCCTTTTCCTCTTAATAGGATTCCTCCCCCT
>JADAQX010000160.1:0-76974 GCA_015476325.1 Cardiosporidium cionae | reverse complement strand
GATGCTCATACATTGTACGCCAAATGGGCGTGAAAGGAGGACAAAATACTATGTGTATTCAACTCAATTACACTTCTTACGTCATGTGCATCATTTTACAGTTATAGTTGAAGGAAATGAGCAAATTTCTTTCACTTTTCAAAATGTGAAATTTTTAGTAATTTAGGGCAAGGTTTGGGCGAAAACTATTGTTATAAATTCAATTACATACAATTCACCCAAACTCGCTTTGTTACAAATATTACATTCTCATAGCATTCCAGTATTTTCCAGTACTAGCCTTTTTCATTCACCACTTTCTTTTGTATCCATTAGTTAAAGCTTTAAAGCCATGCAGCTATTATCTCGATACCTCTCGTTGAATATTACTGGCTATCAGATTTTATTTCATTATGGTTACGCATACGGTTTTTATTTTTATAAAACTACACGTTTACTGCCTACCAGGATCACACCCATGAAACAAATCAAACGGAACTTTTGCACAGTTTGAAAAGCTTGGGAGGCGCAAAGATAGTCTTAGCCATAAAAAATAGTGTCGATATATTTGAAAGAATTACCACAAATCTGTACAACAGTGCAATATCTTTAATATCACAACGTAATTTTTTCATTAAAACAAGAGTTCTAGAGGTAAAGAAGCAACAAAAATACCACTGAGGACCTGTTTTTAGCATGACTGAGGAGGCCAGTGGAGAGCATGAGAATTATTGCAAAACCCCCTCCAAAAAACTCAATTTCCCGTAGCAGTGTTAAATTGCCCTAATTTTATCGGCAATGCATTTGGCTGGGATTGCCCTCATATTTTTGATCAGCTGTTTCTGGTGCAAATTTCGGTAGGTCTTTTGCATCTACAGCAATTAGGATTGCATTCCATATATGATATTTTTGCTTTGGATAGCGAATTGAATGGATGTAATCGGTTGACAGAAATGCTGACAAAGCTAGTACAGCTAACGTTATGTGCTGAAAGGAGTTGTAAATATAAGACAAATGATCATAATCACTGTTCCCGTCTTCTTGGTCACTCCCTACTATTTGTTTTCTACTTTACTTAGAGCTTCTCTTCGTGTTTCTACTGCGATTACTATGCGAATGTGAGCCGAATTATAGGCTTTTAGTTCAAATTGCTCGTAAGCAATAAGCTTGCAAATTAAAATGTATCAAAAGTAATTGTGAGTTTAGAAGTGGTAAAGAGATATGCGTGAGCGTAGAACAAATAAAAACGCCCATTCGTGGAGATCTCACTTTTGCACTCGTTTATCATTAATGCTGATCACAGAAATAAATTGAAAATACATCCCTACAAAGCAAAAATCAGTTCAAAAAATATTTGCGACCACATTTTTATTCAGTAAATATATTCCATCTACAAATGTACATGCCTCGTTCCTCACCGGGGAGGTGGTAAGCCTTGTTATATAAGTTGGTAGCCAATGGATTTGACGTGGCCACTACTTTCCCCGTATGCTACTTCATTGCTCGCCTCTTCACAAAGATAGCATCCGAGTATAGCTGTATGCAAACGACAAACACATATAGCATTATGCTACACTCATAAAAAAATATTCATGGTTGAATCCTGCTTAATTTTTTTACTCTGTTTACATGTCTCTACTGATTTGCAATCTCACTTCTGCACGGTTTTGCAGCGCGAAATAATTTACTTTCTCATCTAAATAACTTTATTTAATTTCATACTGTTCTTATTTATTAGAGATAAAAGAAACTTGGGAGTTCTAATTGATATGCTACACGACCTTCTTTAAGTAAAAATTTATTTCTCTATTGCCATTAAGATCTTTACGAGGCTACAATTTGCAAGTGCAAATTGATTCATAGTAGTCACCAGAAATACCCTGGGTAGCATTTTATGTTTGAAATAAGTAGATCAGCAGCAGTGTTTCCCATTAACAAAAATTTGAAGGTATGCCGAAATTAAAAAACTCAATGTAATGCTTTTTCCGCTAAGTTCACAAGATCTGAGGAAATTGTATTGTTTTGATCGAAGATGTTCGGATAGAATACTAAAACCTTTTCCTCTTTCTTTCTTACTGACTCCCAAATTGACTGATATCGTCATTGTGAAAGATCCAATTATATTACAAGTTTTGTTTTAAGAAATTTTATTTGGTAAATGCACTTTGTAATTTTTTTGACGATTAAAACGTTCAGAAAATACCAGGAGAATTTTGAGGATGAGACAAGAATGATTACAAATATATGGGAAATATCTACAATATTTCTAGGAGTTTAGAAATAGAACGTTAAGCAAGCAGATCATACAGCTTTTGAAAGAACAAGAACTTGCTATACTTTTTAACTATATTGATGCAAGTTTTAGACTTGGGATAGCTCGTAACTATCAAAGTGAAGGGAGAAAAGTAAAAGTTATTTGTTTCTCCACGGTAAATAATATGCATATTAATGGCAAACATTCTTAAAGGGGATTTAATGCAGGGAATTACTTGCAACCTGAGGTGATGGCGTATTCGCTCCCGCTTGATCGCTTGGCATTCGCCGAACATCGATCTCCAGATACTCGTTATTCGTGTCTTTATCTATGAAGATAGAAATGAGCAGAGTATTTATCAAAATGATTATTTTTATCTAGCAGAATTTCGTGCGTGCTTAAAGTCATTTTGCATGAGTTGTAGTACGTTTGGTAATTTGGGTTTATCAATTAGTATAGCTTCTTTGACAAAGGAGGTAGAGAAGCTGTTCAAATTACATAAAAGTATATTTAGTATGGAATATTAATTCAAATGAGAAGCATAATGAACGTGACATTGAATCTATGCTAACTGTAGCAGGTTACGTATTTGCTACTGTTTACAGTACCAATGTTTGACATCCGTAGATAATTCAAAACACGCTCACGCATAATATAGCTCACTAGTTACGTTTGAAATAGAAATGCTGTAACTGTTATTTGAGGTAAGCTTGCTAAAATTATTGTGTAAGTATATAAGTCCTTACATTTTCTTGAATGCAAACGTAATTTAGAAGAATTTTGCTGCCTTGGTAACCGCTTGCTGAGAAATGAAACCTATCAGCTGTATTAGTCAAAATGAGAGTTCAAACTTCACTAAAGCTAAGCTTAAGCAAAGGAAAATTTTAGGGGTATAGTGAATGCTACTGCAAAAACCAGGCTTTTTCTGGATAAAACTCTAAAATTGTGTAGAAATTTTCTTATGAATGCAGCCGCAGTTTGGTACTATGTCATTACAAAACTGAGCTTCCATCTCAAATCCATCCTGCAATATCTACATTGTACAATAGAAGTGTGAACGTGGTATTTTCCATGAGTTGCTCTAACTAGAATTAGTCACGTTCTGCCAGTCGTGTATTAAAGACTTCGGCTGAAATAGCTCTTCTATGCAGTAGGGTGTTAAATAGGTTGATTCTACTTAGCTGGTAAGGAGGGTATTTTCGCTAATTGTATAATGAAACATACACTTATTCTACGCTAATACCTACTGTTTGCGGAACTAAGTTAGGGAATAGGAAAAGTCATTTACTCCTTCATGCATCTACTTACGATACCAAGAACCAAAAAAAATAAAAGAAGCTAAAAGAGCTGCCCTTCCCTTCTCCCTCATTCTCCACCTCAAAGGTGTAAAAATAACTGCATCCTAGTTGCGGGAAACATCGAGGAAATAGCCCCATAATTTCGATTGCTCCGATATTGCGGCTCAATGCTATTACATCGCTTTATGTGCACTGCTATACCCTTGGGGGAAAACGGGGAAACTGCGGATTGTTGGCTTAATTAGTTGAAGAAAAATAACTACGTGGTAGAAAGATAATTTTGATAAAGGTAGAATATTTACAATATCATAAAATCATAATTAAAGATGGGGGTTTCGCTCTGCCGCGGTACCACTGTTACAAGAAATCTTAGCATAGCAAAGACAATCCGGTACTCAGGCGAACTAACTTGCACTCCCCATACTAATTCTCTCACCTCACTTGCAGAAATGGGTTTGAATTGGTGTGTAATTATGTTAGTAAAATTTTGTGCGTCGGTGCGTAATGCACTACCATGCTTGTTATTCTGCGTTATAAGTGCGATGAAAAAGCTGAAATATAAAAGAGACAATAAAACACTACAAAATTTCGTACATCGGCAAATTTGCGCAGGTGCAGATTTAAACAAAAGGAGAATATATCTAGACATGCTTTACACTTGCTCAAGCACCTAAAACAAAAGCACTTTCTGTAAATACAGTAAATGCCTTATATATACTGTTTAAGGTGAAGGATCATGGTACTAATGTATAAGAAGCTAATATGGTCAACTATTTGATCATACATCTTTTCTACGTTTTGTTCAATTTATGTAATTCCAAGTCAAGTTCAGCCATTTTGGTAATCTCCGCTTCAATCTGCTCAGTGGTTGCTCTTTGCTCCAATTTCCAAGAAAAGCATCGACTGAGGATTGCTTTTAAATGGGATGGAAACCAAATTGGCACAGTGGGAATGCGTTTCTTGACCAATAAAGCATGAACCACCTCTGAATTGGGAACCATGTTAGCAGGTAGTGTAGCAATTGCGAGGGAAGAGCGATTACGCACTACGACTTGTCAATTTACAATCGTTTTTCGATTTCACAGACAAGTGCAAGAAACTGCACCAGAGTGAATAACTCTGTTAATTTTAGAAAGAATTACTAATCTGGTACCTTTATTAGTGCGTATATCTTGAAATGGTACAGGCCCACCAAAAATTTCAATGAGGCAGCATGCAACACTCCATATGTCTGCTTTCTCATTGATAGAATTGCCTAAGTAAAAACATTCAGGGGCCATATACCGGGGCGAACCACCATTGTCATCCAATTTCACTCTTCGGCTCGCATCCAATTCACGGGCCTTTCCGAAGTCGCAAAGTTTTAGATTTTGCTGTAGACAATGCTGGCTAACATAAGAATATTTCACGCAAATTCTGGTATATTGATTTTCTTGAAATTACTCTCTTTACTGAGCCAAGCTATTTACCACTAAAGACATGTTAATTGTTCGTTACTCTTCAGTGCTACGTCGGCCGATTCAACTGTCATCTCTTCTCTCCGCTGAACATGGGGGCTTACATTTTCATCCAGAATTAGATTTGCTGTTTTTAGGTCTCTGTGTATGAGGTTCTTTTTGTTGTGCAGGTAATCAACGACCCGCGTGAGCTGCAACGCAAGTTTGATGCGCGTTTTAGTGCTGAAGTAAGTGTTGCCATAATAAAGTGCATCGAAGAGATTTCCTCCGGAAAGATATTCCGTCACAATGCCAATACAAGTAGAATTGAAACATACACCTGAACCGTAATGCCTTTTTCACAGCTATGACACCATGTTTACGCCGATTCTCCTATTGATGCCACTCTCTTTTCTTGCATTTAATTGAAAATAGATTCGAACAGTACACGAGAGAAAGTTTAAAAAACAATGCTGTCACGTTACTAGACCCGAGCGAAGTTGCTAAGCGGAGAAGCGACTTGAAGGTGCCTCAGATGAACCGCTCTCCTATATTTTTACTTAGTCGTGAAATTGGGACTTACCGTAGTATTCTACAATGTGGGGATGTAAGAGCTTTCGATAAGAGTTAATTTCTCTGGCGACTGAGCGCATTGCCTCTAATGTCATCTTTCCATGCGCCCTTTTGATAGCAACACACTTTCCTTTCCAATTTGCAAAAAAAATGATCCCAAAGCTGCCTTTATTGATCTGCTTAATCTCACTATAATCAGTGTTGGGGATGATTTCATTTTTTGGTATATTAAGTAAAAATTGCATTTTATTGTCTTGCTTTATCACGTGTGCCCCCATCATAACAAGACCTCTATCTGCAACGCCTGACATTGATTTCTCTTCACTTGGGTCTTTTGAAACAGTAACTTTATGTGCGTTTAGTGTACTTTTTGTAAAAGGTTTATATTCTTTGTCAGTGAGAGTTTTCTCATGCTGGCATCTTGTGACATTCGCACTACTTTTGCAATGTACTCCTGGAGCAATTAGCATTGCGCGTGGCAGCGCTGCAGTCGTTTTGGGGGCATTAACATTTGCGTTAATAAATGCACAGCTAGGGTTGCTGGCTAACAGAAAAGAGCTGAAGGCTCTGGCTACGGGAAAATTCGGCATGTTTCGATCATGTGAATCTATGTCTTTTCCCGCAGAACAGCAATTGGTTGTATTTTTGAATGGACGATAAAGTTTTTGTCTAGTGTTTCTTGATGCGATAATACTTGGACAGTTGACGATCGGGGTAGTTAAGCCTGAATTGTAAGAAAAAATATGTCTCAGCACTGTATGATTATCGTATTATAACGGTTTGTATCATTTTCTCAAAATTTAGTCGTTGCAACCTGATTTTTACCTTCTCTGTTCCCCCAATTTGTCTTTTTATGAAGCGGTGCCACTTTTTCTTCTAAAGAAAGTGAGGCATCACCTTTTACATTTTCTTCCTTGGTTGAGTTCCTATATATTTCGTATAACTGCAACAAGGATGCCTCAGGGCAATCATGTCGCTCAATACGGTGACTGAAAGTTCTTTGAATAGCTAAAGCATTTCTAGGTATACTCTTTTCTACTGAACCTATTGGTTGTTGGGGTAACTTGAGGTTGTATGTGTCGTTTGGAGTGCAAAAAGAACGTAGTTGCATATCATGCCACCCATGCGCACCACTTTTGAAATATGAAGACTTCATGGCTTGACCTGCTTCTAATTCACTCATAGCAGCTTTGCTACTATTATTTGTTGGGAGGATCCATTTACAATACTGATCAACAGGAGAATACATAGGTTAAGTGAAAAAATGATGGGTACAAACAAATTCAGAAAACATTTTGTCAGAATATGTGGAGCATTCGGGATTGCCGCCGTTGGGAATTTCGATCCGGTCTGCTGGCTCTAAAAAACAATTCGCGAAATCTTGTCAGTAATCAATTCATGTATAGAATAATCGGAGAAATTTCTCGGCTTGAAATTCTGGTTCAGCATTTTGCAGAAAAGCAGAATTTGACTGTCAAATTCATATAAAACCGTTCTAATATTATGTGCGCAGTGCCTCAGTTTTTCCTATAAAATATGCTTAGCATAATATTCAGCAGTACTAGGTCCAGATAAGATTCATTTCAAGTTTCGTATCATGCGAAAAGTAGGAAAAAATTGAAGAGTAAGAGGTATGGAAAAAAATAATTGGCATACTTGAAATGGTTTTGAGCTAATATCCCCGTTGTAAAACTTGATGGGTACGAGAAACTTGATTTTTTTGATTGATGTTCCACATGTATATTGTATATGCAAGGTAAAAAGGGAAGGAAGGAAACTTAAAAATATATTCTTCCCCTAAAAATGAAATTACTTGAAGGCTCAAAAAGTTTTTACAATGCTCATTTACGATAGTCAAAAAATTCTTACGGTAGCGATTCGCTAGTTGAACTAACCGCTAATAATTATTATTCACTACTTACAAATAAATTGCAACTAATCATCAGTACGAGTGTTTACTCAAGCAATTCATTACTTGCATGCCGCTGCATACAGACCTACTTTCTATTTCTTTGCTCACTAGCCCTTGCTGTACTGACGTACAGTATAGCTTTATGATCATTTAAAAATGCTAGTTGAACTGTAAACGTTCCACTTTATTCTTTCGAGAACCACCTTTCAAGATAGAAAGATACAGTGCATGAAAAACGCAAACCCCACGGCGAACAAGCCGGTTCAAAAAGGGCAGGATAACATTGACTAGATTTGTTTCCTAGGAAAAATCACGGTTGCGTAGAGTGAGTGATTCTCCAAGTATAATCTAGGCCAAGGGAAAGGAACGCGAGACCATAGATTGCATTTCCATACAAATTTTTTAAGACCATACCGCGGGAGTAGCCGACTAACTTTTCTCTCCAGATCGTTTGTGCGTGTGCGAGCTGTGAAACATTGTGTCTTGACGTTTCCCGCATTTAATTTTTGTCTCGGGTGTCTCGCTGCGGCAAGTCCTCTTTGTAAATATACTGCAGTTTAAGTCAGTATAAACTATGTTCTAAGTTCTTTCTATTAAGCAATTCCATCAAAGGATCAGAGTGCGTTAATCTCAATTGTTGAACTGCGGCCATCATTCAATCACCTTTTTTATTTTTAGTCTCAAACGGTTATACTCTTGCCGATAAATTTACGAAACTATCGGATATAAAGGTATGTGTGCCTTTAATTTCTTTGTCCCTTGCTCTTTGATAATGAAATAAATTCCCAAGCTATTTCAACTGTTTCAGTAACACGAATGGAAATGGCACGCTCGTAGATTCCTCACATTATCGTCACAAAAAATTATTTCCTAATTCTTCTTTAAATATACTTATTTCTGTTACGCTAATTTTGGTGACAGTTCTTTTAACTAAGTCACACAAAGTGCATCGAAGGCACAGGATCTTCAATTGAAGTCTTTAAATTTATTTTGCGCTAAGAAAGAATTGCTGCAATTTTTTCTTCCAACATTTCACAATAGAGTTGCTCACATTGATAAGTGCTAATTCCTGTTAATGCATAAAGAAGTGCAATCCTTGTCTTTGCCATTACATTTTGAGACGAGATCGTTTTTTTGAAAAAAAAAGTAGTACTATTTCAAGTTATACAAATATGTAGCAATTGCGTATATTTTGTTTTGGTCAGATGGCAGCAGCAATGAAGAAATCTTCGAAGCTATCTAAAGCAACTGTTTCAAAGGGGAAAAAAAAAGCTCAAAAGGATCCTAATGCCCCTAAGCGAGCTCTTTCATCATACATGTATTTCGCAAAAGACAAACGACAAGATATTTTACGAAGTAACCCATCGTTGAAGAGTGAGGTCACGAAGATATCCAAGATGATTGGCGAGGTATGGGGAAAGCTAAGCGAAAAGGATAAAATACCATATGTCAAAAAGGCAGCAAATGATAAGCAGCGATACGAAAAAGAAAAGGCAGCATACTTGAAGACAAAGTAAAGTGTTTTGAAGACCTTTTTTGAAATAATTTTCGAAAAGGGAACAAATTCAGCACTAAATTCAATTGTGCCGGGGCTATATTTGCTTTTTTAATTGTATCTACTTGTAAAACCTAGCGTCGCAGCGGGCTTATTGAATGCCACTTGCTCTGTAAACAGAATGTTATTATATCAGTATATTTCATCAATACTTTGTACTCGCTTCGGTAAAGTAGCAAGGACTATTCAAGCCGGAATTATGAACTATTATCGCCTCTGTGACTTCTCTTTCATTTTTTGTAAACATTTTTTCTGAAATGATTGATCATGCATACTAGTTGTGAGCACTACTTCACTCGAGATAAAAATCTTAGAAAATAGTGCTTTAAGCGTTATTTTCGAAATTGTAGGTCATTGCTTTTGTTAATTTGTCTATGTTTCCAACATCATTTCCGATGTACTGTCTTTTCGTACTTAACGACAAGAGTTTTTCTTAGTGCTTGTTCGCTATACTTCATCAAATTTTGTTAAATTTCACTATTCAATTTTTGTGATATAAAAACAAACAATTTGATGCATTACTTCCTGAGAAAAATTGGCAGCAAACTTTTAAAATTGTGCACTTTCTTGTGGTTATCACGTCGCTCAATCTATTTACTGGTTCTTTCGCGTAGTTATTGAATCACGCATTCCGTGTCATACGATTTGCGTGCACTTGCACTTCAGCTTTATTTTAATACGTATTTTTGCGAAAATTTCTTATCTTTGTAACATGGCAGATGTTGATCACTTTCATAGTTCACAATGTAACTCTAAAAACTTCTTTTTAATTAAGTGAGCATTAAATTGCGTATGATTCGTGTCATACTCAATGTGTAATTCCGGTCTCCAGTGTGCTTTTTGGCAGGCTATTGCAATGTGATCCCTTCGAGTTTATTATTCTTTATATTGGTACTGTACTCCAAGTTTGTTCATTATGTCTGCAATATTTTTCTATACCTTGTGTAAGTACTTCTTCCACGAGTCATTGCTTAAGAGTTGATCTTGACTTGATTCTGGACTGTCTAACAAAAAGGCATCACCATTTACATAATAACTGACGGTAGGAAGAAAACCTAGCACAACATGCCTACAATTCTATACACTTTGTGATGAGAAAGTGATAGACAGTAAATTCATTTCATGCTTTTACGATATAAAATTCAACGAGAACCATCAAACATCGTTGGTATTTGTACGAGTAAAACCTTTTCCTATTATGGAGAGAAGTAAAACAGGTATATGCTCTGATTATTGGTTTGAGGATAACTGCTCAGTCGTTTTATGTATATCACAAATATTGTTTTTTATGCTCGGCAGTTTTCACAACATTGCTTCACTTTTAAAAGAACCTTTTAGCATAATTTCACTAGAAAGTCCAGGTGGAAAAAAAATTACCTGGGAGCATTTCTAACATATCCATCTCCAGGCAACGCACCGAAGTTACCTCAACGGCTTGATCATATGGGGCAAGAAAAACATACCTAGGTGCATCATGAAGATTTCGGGGCTATCGAAATTAGAGCTAGACTATTTCCAGATTTGTTCTTTTACCAATATATTCAGTTTAACTTGTACATGCTTATCAAATTTGGGGTTCTTGAAGACTCTACTAATATAATATTTCTAAAATATTTTACGCTGAGATAAGCGCTTGAATTGATCATTAAATCCCTGGATGATCCATGCGGGAAGCGAAATAAAAAATGAGCGTATTAAAATATTTGTCCATTTCTTTCTTTCTACCTCGGCAATGAGTACAAAAGCTACTACAACAAAAGCCTGCAAATAACTGAACGTTTCTTCATATTTAGAAAAAGTTTTGTCATTTTTGACAAATTTAGTGAAACAGGATAAAAAAATGAATCATATTTTTACCACAATGCTGTAATGCTCAATCAACAAGTTATCAGAATGACAGCAGTCGTGCTCGTACAAATTACGCAGTATTTCTCTTAAAAAATGGGATTTTCGCATATTTTTAAAACAAGAATAAGTTTAGAAAGGCTATCGCACGCCATATCAAGCCAAATTGTTTGTGCAAAACGCTTAAGCTTGACACCAACATAATGAACGCCCCTGAGGTGGTGCAGAGAGATGATACAGCAAATCCAGTTGAAGAGATAGTCCATCAGGTTGCCTCAGATCTTGAACTCAATTATCGGGAACATCTCGACGTGCAATTGCAACTACACAAGGCGTACATTAGGAGTGTTCCAGTAAGCAACGCAAGATTGATGATAACCAAATTTGGATCTATTTGTAGAAAAGTCATATTCTTAGGCTTGCACCCCTTTTTTAATTACTCCTTTCTCACTGAGATAACTCTTACCTCCCCAATTTTTCATGGCTGACTGCTTAACCTCGTAAATTAGCATAAGTCTGCAACTATTCAAATAGTTATTCTCAAAATGTGAAAAGGTGGAAACTGCAAATCAAACTTTCTTATTTTCCCTTGGCGAAAAGTTTACTCTGGTGGATAGCACATCAAATTTTTTACTTTATTTATACAAATTGTAGGCTTTGAAAGATGCCATCCAGACTGGACGTTTGGCTTGTATAGTGCATCCATTCATTGCAGAACGAATTTCAGAAAGGATTTTTGATAATACGGGCGGCTTTGTCGATTTTGATGGTATACGCGCAGAAAAAAATAATAGTATTTTTTCCTGCTAGCCATCTGCATATAGCCAGCTGATAAGCCTTCAAAATAGCGGCTTTCATTACAAGTTTATTGATTTTCAGTCTAATTCAAACAATTGGGTGCACTTGATTTTAACTTTTGTTGTACTGTACTTCGTTTTCAGAAGAGGAACAACCTTCCATTGATGTAGCAAATCCAGCGAAATTTTTAAATCCAGCTATCTTTATTCACAGAATAGCTCCAGTACCAGGAACATTCAAGGGAAGAATAAGTGAGTATAAAGAAGTGAAAAAAGTACTGAGAAGCATATGTTTACAATAAAAAATTGAACCTGCTAACTAGAATTTTGTTCCGGAATGCTATTGCAAACATAGCTCTATACAAAAGCTATTTTATTGCTAATTCTCCAAGACTCTTTTAATAAAGAGTAAAGTGTTGACCGCCACCCATTTTGTACTATATTCCGTAGAGTTTTCAGAATACTTCACTACCAATATTTTCTGGAAGAATAAGAAAATATACATACTTTTAAATATGAGATGATGAGATAGCAGCAATCTTGCAAGCATGTCTTTTGAGTATTACTTTCAGTCTGCACATGGGCATTAGACATCTGCGAGACAGCGCGTGTGACAGATATTTTAGACAAATTGTCAGCCTTCCTCAACCTTAACATCGACACGATGAGACTGATCTTCAATGGTGTACAATTAAAAATGACTAATACTCTCGCTGACTATGATATTCGCGGTGGAGATACCATGTATCTTTACACGCTCAGTTCTTGCACAATAAGAAATTTCGATGGAGATACCATTTGCGGCGACCACCATCACGATTATATTTGCAACAATGCACATTGTGCAAATGATTGTGGTCATTGTATCGAGGGTCATGTATCATACATACCTTCGGTTCATCAGAACCATGTGGGAGGGTGCTACGCTATTGAAGACACTGGATGCCATCATGACGGTGCAGGGCGAAAAAAGAGTAAAATGGCAATGTGCAATCGCAGAGGTTTCTATGCTACGTCATCACAAGCGAAAGACGAAACGTGCCACTACAAAACTTGCGAATGCTGCTGTTGTTGCCGCAGTACTAATGAATGCTGCGGCATGAACTTATGAGACACAATATTTTTGCGATAGATTGTCAAATTAAAAAACTATTTCTTAAACTTTCCAGAATGCATCTAAAATATTCTCCTGAAGAAATTTCTCTGTTCAGTAGATTAATCAAAATTACAAAGTTAAAAAAACTAAAAACACCAAAACTGTACACGCAGCAAAAAGTATCGCTCTACGACAATTTTAAAAATGTCCAGCGCCATATTAGCCGATATGAAGCTTGATTATCGAGCTATACGGGAAGCGTAGCAAAAGCCCCTTTCTTCTTAAGATGGTAAAATAATATAAATATCATGCCTTGCATTCTAGTTCCGAAACAAGTCAATGACCTGAAACTTATTTCGTTACTAAAACATAAAAGTCGCTAGCTATTGACAGGATGTGAAGAATAAATAGAGAGTCAGAGAGCGCAGTGTAAAAAATGAAATGCAGAATTACACAGCGGAAACCATTGCTTCACAAATAAACCGTTGCTAATTATGCAAAGAAACAAAGGCAGATTTTTTGCAATTGAATATATTATAAGATAACATAAATGGAATATTTTGATAGTTACAAACTCAAGCCAGGGCAAAAAATAAAGAATCTGAATGAAAGGTAATCCTGAAATGCGTTGAGAAAACAAAGAGAGTAGGATGCAAAAGCATGTTAAAAAAAGTGGAAGAACACATGGTCATGGAAAATGGCTCAAACCATGTTAAACTTCGGTTCTTACTGTGCAAATTACCTTTCAATCATTCTTCATGCAATAAATTATTCAAATTTTACTTCCGATGACAAAAGGTTCCTGTTGTGAACAAATTCCTTGATTGTAATCGACAAAAAAAGCAGGTAGAAGATACGTCCTTGCTTCCATATAAAAGGAAACTAATAGAAAACAGAAATAGAAGTCTGAAACTAAAAATAAAAGGTTTTGTTAGAAAAAATTGCTCACTCAATGCTTAAAATTCAAAACTAAATTGAATAAAAACTTGAGATAGATGTAGCTATAATCCAACCAATAACAGCAAAGGAAGATAAAATTCAATACATGATCCACTTATGCTCATTGCTGCAAAGGCGAGTCAATGCCATTACACACTCCAGATGGTATGGGAGAAGAGAGCTCATGCTCCTTTTTCTCTTTAGTTCTTGTGGAATGCTTTTTAGACGCTTCTGCTTCTTTCTTCTGCCGCAAATTCTCTTTAGCTTTCTCAGATAACTCACGATGACGTTCTCCTACAAACTTCCAATCTAATTCTGGTGCAACCTCCATAAAGCCCTTGATAATGTCACCATGAAAAAAACGTACCATGTTCCAAAATATCTGCAGTAAAAATAAGTTACATTAAAGATGCGTGTGCTGTGAAAAAAAATCTACAAATTCATGGAATATTTCAAGGCAAACAATGCATGAGTTACTATATTCGCGTGTACGTTTCTACAAGCGTTTCTTGCATTTCTTTACAGGTTTGTTCTAAAATAAATATAAGTTAATGTAATAAAAAAACGCTAAGAGTTAGCCCTCCATATGACAGAAGATTTTGACGAGAGCCTTAGCTTAAGATACTTTAAAGTGCAAATTGCAACCTTTTATCCAAGGAACAATTATGTACTTAACCCTTACTAGTGGCTGCGCTTCAGCAAGGTAGTACGGCCTCAAATTCATCCTACTCTCGTCACTGTTATTGTACGCTTCCGTTACGATAGGGCCCATCAATCCCTTTGGCAAAGCCACGTATTCCTCCGTAGTCTTCGAGCGAGGCCCAGTGAAAAAGGTAACTCGGAATTTGAAATCAGGCATCATAACAATGGAATGGCGGGAAGATTGAACTGCTGCCCATCGCTTTTCTGCAAGGCTAGATCGATAGCGTCGCTGCACTGCATTACGAAAAGTCCCTTTCAATGCCTTCTCTGCTGAATTTAAATTGCCGGAGCTCTTCGAAAACAAATTTACAAGATTCTCCGCCCATTCGTCACTGGTGCCTCCGAAAGATTTTTTCTTCTTACGGCAATGCTTAACAATTCGCTCACATGTAGGAGAGGAGAGAGTTGCAACCTTATTCTCTGATGAATCTACAAATAAAAAAAGGGATTAAATATTTATTATTGAAAGAAATGATATTACAGTGCAGTTTTTTAACAAAACAAATTTTTTTGTGATTTCTTTTCTAAACTACTGCATTCTGGAACACTTTTCCTCAGAGGAAACTTCAAACTGTAGTTTCTCCATAATTGCACCTTGCCTTACTTTTAGCTACAAACAAAAGGAGGAGATGATGCTCCCAAGTTAAAAAAAAGACACATACTATAATTTACGCATGATTGAACGGATTGTTTTAAAAAGCGCACTATTTTAAAAGCCACAGGCTGAAAAAGATGCAATGATATTCCTCATTACCGGCTTTGTTTGAGGGTCTCAGGCGCTTCGGTGGGCAACGCGTGGAAACTGCTTGAAACCCAACTTGATCAACATGTTGAACTGTAATACCATCACCATGTTGAAGGAGTTCACAAAGTCTCGTGTCAGGCAGAGAATTAATGCTAACAGGCGGAAATCCATTCTTCAAGACAATACATTGCTTTGACCAACCAGTCAGTTCTGAGGCTTTCGTTAGTACGTCATCGTATTTTGTGTCACAGTCAAATTCAAATATTGGGTTCCCTTTGGAAGGGAATAAAAAGCGTAAACGCATTGTATCGATGGAGATTCAACAAAAATGACATATTTCAACTGTAGCATGCAACACTACTGAACAGCTTAGTAGATTTGAAGGCAAAATTATACTTCGAAGAATAGTAGAGAGAAGACCCTATCTGCCTACCATTGGGAATATTCTCAGAAAGTGAGAGCTTCCTCCGAGATAACCAAAATACATATCTATTGCTTTAGAATTTTTGAGTTGTCTCTATAACCCCAGTCCTGCTATCCTATCCCTAGTGTTGCCACGCTATCACGTGTGTTGCACCATTCTATCTCGTGTGCTGCACCATTCTATCACGTGTGTTGCACCATTCTATCTCTCTTATTGCGGGCTGAAAAAGTTGTAGTTGCAGTGTCTAAACAAGAGTAACGGCAACGAAGCACTAAAGTTTTGGGTGTAGCTATAGGAATCCACAAATTCTTGCAAGATTACAGAAATAAATTTCGCATTATCCTTTAGTTTTACTCAAAACTTTTTATGAAAATATTTTAACACTTTAGTTCGGAACGATTAGTTCGTAGAAACCGCAAAAACGTGCATCTGAACCTGCGGAGTAAAATGCAATGAGAAGCATACCGTGATAACCATTCCAAATGTTCTCCAATTCACAAGAAAACAGCGCTTAATGCAGTAGGAAAGCAGCGAAGTTATTACCTCTCATATGAATAACACATTACAGTTCAAGTTTTAGCATTTTAAATAAGAAAGCATTATTCTACATTTGTACGTTCCAAGTACCAGGTGACACTTTTATGCTACGTACAAATCATTATTTAATGATTCTTACAATTTTCTGCTAAAGATTACTATTTTTTCATCGTAGAGACACACAATTGCAACTATCGAATTGTGCGTGGGGGGCCTATCCAAAAAAGCTGGTGTAACTTTCCTTTACGATTTTACGAAATTGAGCTCATATTTCTCATTCACTCGCTTTTTACAAAATTTACTTCAATACTTTGCAAAATAAAAAAATCTTCGTCTCTTGAGATGTCGTAATTCTACCTTGACAAAGGAATTGGAATTTCTAGCTTATTGATATTTGCAATTCCAAATACAATTGGAAAAATGGCATTTCAAGTTGAATACAGTATGGGCAGGATGTTGCAGAATACATGATATACATTTTTTAGCAGAAAAATAGTCGCGTGCCCGTCTATCGATTTTTAGATTTTATTAATATAAAATCAATAGGCTTAACAGCTACTCTTCGTTGATAATATTATCTATGCAGTGGCAACTTCTCAACAGATCTATGCGTAGCAACAAGAGCCTAAAGTTTATAATAATTTCAAACTATACTTGGTACGCATCCAATGAGTATTTTACAAAATAGTTTATCTAAATTCTATACACTACGATGTGAACTTTGCCGTTGTATCGCATGTTGAGTGCATTTATATTTACTTTGCTAACTTTTTTGTGATTTATTAGCACTGTTCTTGGCCACTTTTCAAAAGTATATTATTTGTAAGCTTTATACATGACCGGAAGCAAAACATTGCAGGTATTTGGACGATAATGCCTTGTCATTTTCCCAAACAGAGGTGACATTAGTAACTACAGTGAACGACGTGGCGCGCCATTTCGCCTCTCTTCATGGCTTTTGAGTAATTTCCGCGCAAGCGAACCTTGTTGGGCACCTGTTACGTATGTCTTCGTTATTTGAAGGTATAACTTCTAGATCATGCCAGCATTGTGATGGTATATTTCCCGACAATTCTATCTCTGCTCGTGCTCAAATAAGTCAATATAATATATGTTGTGTTTTCTACAATAGTTTTTCTTGTTCAACCACATTCTCAGGTACTCTCTCACTCAATAGATTCTTTACATCAACGGCGTGCTCTCGTATGGAACGTGCCGCTTGGCCTTTTTATGACTATTTACCTTTGATAAGGCTCGCTTCATTCCGTGATACTTTTTTTCTATTTTTGGCGGCGAAAGAAGTTAGAACTGTGAAAATTCTTGTTTCATTGCTGATATGATTAGCGAAATGTCACGCAGTTGAGGAAATTCATTTGGTAGAAGAGGACGCTTCACCTGAGAATGCCAGCAAAACAGAGTTTGTTAAGGTGTAAAATATGCCCTTAACGATTCATTTCTACTTTGTTCTTCTCTGAATCATATTCTTACCGTTTCGACTTTTTTGATGACTCAAGAATAGAGTGCTAACATTTTCTTTTGGTTTGCTATCGCGCCTTTCGTCTAATTTGTATTCCTTAAGTAGGCTCTGTCACCCTTCTAGAGCGAAAGGCGTGAAGAATTGCTTGGTGGCTCCTCGGAAGGGGCCAATAAGTCAAGTTTGTTAATAGGAGCATAATCCGATGGAAACAATTTTTGATGCCATTTTTGTGTCTTCTTGTATTGCATCCACGATAAAGCTATTTTAGGACATTTTATATACTTGGAATTATTTTTCCCCTTTTCTCTTTATCAAAGTGACATGAAACGTCAGTGCTTCTTAAGAAGTTTGGGTTAATAGGCAACGAAAATATTATGAAAGATACCATGATCCAGAATCTAATTATAGTATCGCCTGTTGCTCTTTTTATGTACTTTGATATACTTTCTTATTATTCTCAGATTACGTCTCTGTTAGGTTGACTGTTTTGCTTTACATTCTTTGCTTTACATATACTGCTTGAGCTAATTACTTGATCCTTTTTGAGGAATGCAATGCTTGCATTGTAACGATCCTTTTCAGTAGGCCATCGAAAGCGTTTTATTTTTGAATTCATGAATAAAGCAATGTTTAATCCGTACCATTTTTCAGACTTACGGTCTATGTTGGTTTTTTTTTTATTCTGAGTTATATTCAATCAATAGATTATGGTGGCAATATAGGTCGTATTTGCACGTTGTGAGCTGCCCAACGAGGTTTTGAGAGGTAGTTCTCATTATTGTGTTTTAATGAAGCATTCTTTTAACTAATTTTTTACTGTAGCTCATCAAAAAGGCATTACCTCCTTTTACTATTACCCTTTGTTGTAATCTTCATTTTTTGCAAGAGTGATATTTCAATGCTTTTCTGTAACATGTTTAAAATGTATCTTTCCTATGTTTCTTGAGCTCTTGTTTGCTAACCAAACTCAAGGTGTTGCATGCTATGTGCAGCGCTTATCTGAAGGATTATTATGTGGAAACTCAGTATTTCAATTATGAGAAAAATTTAACAATTTGGCCAATACTATGTTAATGCCACGGCATATTTGTCGAGATGAATTACTAGTCACAGATTATTCCTCTAATCCTAGTATTAAAGTGGACGATTTAGAGATATCACGTTCATTTGATGCCCTGGATTTGGCCAATTCTCCTTCAAAAGAGGTGAATTCGATGGCATCAAGGAGTTCCCATATTTCTTTCCCAAATTATCACCGGAAAGATGATCCGACAATAGCTTTTCCAAGGCATGAATGGAAAGATTGTCGTGCCGAAGGTTCCTTTCGGAATGGAACTCACCGAAGAAAGGCCAACGGGAGTAGTTACAGCGATAATATTTTATGTCCTGATACTTTCACAGGTCATTTTCATCATACGAGTAGAGATACTTCAAGTGTCAGAGTTCCTACTTCTTTAGCCACTAATGGCCACGGGCATACGATGAGTCAAAATTATGTGCCTTTGCCCAATATCTTGACTCCTGGGTGTCCCTCTCATTTTTTTGATTGTCATGGTGATGCCATAATGCAGGACGAACCTCATTTTTTTCAACAGCCAATAAAAACGTCACCGCAAGAATGTTTAAAAAAACGAACTTCTATTTTAGGGATGATCAAAAATGCTTTTTTTCCTTTTTCAGCGCGTGTGGATCCCTCACCAACTTCACAGCTGCCTGCAGAGGAGAAATGGTATCAACCCAACTATGTGGAAGACTCCGATCACATTTACCCATATAATGTCAAACCGAATATGAAACCGGTATATGCACCTCGTCATGGTATACATGGAAGTTCATTTCCGAAAAAATACTGTCCGTGTACTTCCTCTATGGCTTCTCCTCATCGATATCCCAATGATACTCCGTATGAATCTGGTTGCTTTTCTTCTCTAACACCTGAATCGACCCTAAAGCAACCAGCAGACTCCAATTTCTCTCGAGGACAAGGAATGAAGGGTGGAAATTCTTATGGTTCTTTCGATAACACTGCCTCTTCTTTGTCGTTACTGCCGAAAGATGTGGCCACTCTTTCTACATATCCTAAAAATTCTTCAGAACTGCTTTCAATGGAAATAGCAGGCCCCAGCAGATTAGCTGTTGCTACTGCGGACGCTAACCTTCTTATTAGAGTTGTCTTCAACTTATTTCTTGTAGCTGGATTACTGATTAGCCTTTTTAGTGCATACTTATCCGTCATGACGGATATTCAAAATCGTGTGACGGTATGTAAATCAGTAGAAGGAATGTTTGGTAGGACGCATATCTTGTGTGAAACGAATTCATTATGGGAGTAATATATGCCCATTCTTTTGAGATGTATACTATGACCTTTCTATGTGTGAAAGGATTGTGAAATTTTGATTTTTTTGAATATTTTGTTATTGTTTACCAGCATTCATAAAAAGAAAAACTGATAGCTATCCGGCAAGGCAGATATGAGATATTTTGTAGAATTTAAATACTGAAATCTAGCTTAGAGCTTAACATCATCATTTAGGGCTCAAAAGATATTTTTTATGTGCCAGATTGAAAACAATAATTTTTTGGAAGAAGTTATGGCCTGTCGGAAAAAATATCGTGAAAACAAGTATGGAAATTTGGATTCGGTATCGTTTGGTGTTTCTCTTGTGTAATTAAAAAAGATTTCAGTGTGCTGATAGTTTCACTTATGCAAATAGATTCCGGTTGTATGCTTCTTATTCTGTGCTTTATCTACCTATTTTATTTTCAATGAAATTTGGTTCCATTGTACTTTGTAATGTACAGTTGTTCCGTATTACCCCGGCTGCCGATTATGGAGGAACCTTGCACGTAAGATTGTAGCATTTTATAAATGAATTACAGAGAGTGGCTTGAGTGGTTAACAAAAATGATTTACGGCTTTACAATAGTCTTCCTGATAGAGAAAATGTGCGTTGACCTGTTTTCTTCTATCCACTAAGAAGTACTACTCCAATACTATAGGGGAGTTTGCTTTAAAGATTCAAATTTGCGCATGGTAGAGCTACCGTATCTTCCTTCTTCAGTAAATCTAAAGCAATTAAGGGTTTTTACTGGATTCAAACGGAAGGAATATATAGCTATTCTTCGCTGTCATCATGCACATTTGTATTCAATTCGATGTGGACCTTTCAAAGTATTCTACAAACTTACATTTTCAGTGAACTCGAGAAATGTATGTCCAGGGATCCTACTCTCCATAGCAAAGTGTCACATCTTTCTGCAAAACTCCTCGGTGAAATTATCAACACTTTCGTGGAACAACTGCACTGGTTGGAGAAATTGAAGAGTTTGACCCATTTTATTCTTCTCGTTTGAACAAGTTATGTTTAGATTTCGTTTTTTTTTGGATAGAATTTAGATTGAGTAAAATCACAAGAGTTACTAACCATTGAAATTGTTTATGCCCTTTCTGTTGCATTTTTGACTTGCGTAGGCGTACGATCGCAATCTTAGCATTGCTTTTCATTGTCATATTCATTGGAAGTAATTGGGCTCTGGCATTGGATGGTGGAATGAGGCAAAGAAGTTACTCTACTAGAAGGAATGGACAGCGAGAAAACACTCCTGCCCATCCGTCTTAATCCTAAGTCGTTATCTCTACAAAATCCTAAGTATAGGGAGTTTTTTATACTTCGTATTACATTTTTACTCGGTTAAGTTGTTGGAATGCTTCCTCTGCAATGTGCTTTTATATGTTGAGAAAACTATTTTATTACAAGGAGTAATATGCAGCAGTGATTGCATGATTTTTGCAGTGATCAATCCTTCAAAGCTTCACCCTTCTGCAATCGTGAAATGTTTTACACGCATGCTTTTAGTCGTGTTTTTACTAGTAGGAAAAAAATATTGGATGTCAAGGTTAATTATTCAAGAATACGTTGCACGTGACCCCCTTTTATTAACAGCAGCAGTGTTGGCAGATCCCCCCCGTAAATGCCAGACTCACACTATATCCAAGGATATCCATTTTATGATTCGTTTTGTTTTCTATTGAAAAAAACTGAATAGTGGGCGAATATTCAAATGCAGTCGCGAAGGCAGTGTTAGCTTGATAATCTGATTCCCATTTACTGACTTAAAATGTTCAAAAGTATCTTTGCAATAACTAGAAGTGCAAATTGCTTTTCAAGTATATTGTTCAAGCAAGTTTATAAACATTTTCGAGATTACTATTTAAAAAGCATATTATTCAATGGGGCATGACACCTGATTTCTATAGAAGCCTCGTTTTTGTGGGCACAGAAGAATATACCATTAGAAAAGAGAAATTGGACCTAAGAAAGAATATCTTTAAAGCCTTAGATTTAGATCGAAGACGCTTCCTACAAGGATGATTTTAATAGTCGGTTTTCTCATAGCGTATAAGCATTCTTTGCCGTTACATTACATCTTTTATATAAGAGCATCAGGAGTACGACCCCGTAGGGTAATGGTATGTACTTCGATCTCAGCATTGATTTACCTGCCGTTCACTTTCATTTGCAGTTCTAAGTGGGTAAAGTTCATAGTTGAGCGCTTATTTCCAGGATATGACAATTAAGCGGCTACGGAGGTAGATCTTTGAAAATCTGTAGCAGTACACTGAAGATATCCTACGTATTTCTGCTGTCGTTGCAATCGTAACCTAACCACTCAGTAAAGTAGGCACAGCTTGAAGGGGAAATTTTGTTTCCAAACCCGTAGGCACATTCTTTGAATACAGGACAGCTACCGCAAGGAAGAGAAGAAAAAGTGTAAAGATTAGACCACTTGCTCCACTGAAATTTTTTTCGAAAAGCACAACATGCATATGAGGCAAATTTTTGAAACAGAGCGTATGTATAGTTTTACTTTGGGAAAAGAGACCACATGGCTTAACGAGGAAGACGAGTGAAAATGCTAACAAGTTGCCAAATTTTATGTAGTATGTACGACCGAGCAAAATTCTCATGATAAGCCACAGACCCTTCACTACTCTGATTACAAATACTATCAGCACACACAAAGTTGCTAACTGCAAAACAAGAGTCTCCAGTAGCTGCTGATTTTGATTCGAGAACCTTTTGGTCATATTCTAGAGTTCGTATTACCGAACGGATATCATCGTTTGAAACATCCTGTAAAATGAAATAGAATGTAAGGTATCTACCACCAAAATAAATCACAGCTGCACACATCCAATATCGAGCAACGATTCACAGCGTTAAGTTTGGGAATAATGCTGCAACGTACAAAAGATTCGATAGGCTCACCAATCTTGAACATACATAGGCTCCATAAAAAACTTACTAGTAATCGCTTAAATGTCCAGCTATACCCCAACTTTATTATTTTGTGTATTTTAATGCAAATGTAAATATTTTCATCAAAATGCGTTTTACGGAAGAGAGGAAGAAAAACAAAACCTACCGTTTTCAGGCCACCGGAAGAACGGACAAAGCTAGAGATGGTCTGCAATGTAGCTACTTGGCCACTTCTTAAGTAATGAATAATTTGATCTCGAAGATGCTGGATCAAAAATAAAATTTAAACATGAAAGCTCCCTAAAGTCGAGTAAAAGCAACTATAATCCATTGAAATTGAGTAATCATGGAATCTTTCACTTCGAACTTTTTCTTCACATTGATATATTCGTTAAATGCACAATATTACCTCGACTAATTGATTGTTGAACTCACTATTTACATAAAATGAACCTCCAGCAATCTGAGTATAGCAAAGAAAGTGCGAAATTTGATGCAGGCGCAAACAAATTATAACAATAGAAAACTTTGCCGACCTCCTTAGCAGGCTCCACTTCTGTTAACATGTATACTTTCCTGTTCTTCACATGTATATTTTTGACAGGCTTTATAAGCTGTTTTGCTTCACACAAATTTTTTACTGATTTTTGCACCTGATGAGACTGAATACCGTGAAATAAATATCGAGGAAAAAGGTTAAAAGAGTATAAAATAATACATTAGCATAATATCTCAACCAATTCTATAGCTCGATGCACATATGTAAGAAGAATCGCATTCCATAATAATTCAATTTTAAGGTAGAATTTGAGTACAAATTCTCAAAACTCTACTGCTACATTGCCCATGTCCCTCTTACGCTTTGAATCAATCTAACTTGTAGTCCGGTTTGCTTGCGTATGTCAGCGGTCCAGATACCGCGATTTCCAGCTTCTTCGATCGTACAATAAATCCGATAATCATTGGCATCCAAAGTCTTAATGATTTGGATGGTATGCTCAGGTCTGATTTTACACCATATGGCTGTGAAATCAGATGGATACAAATGTTTTATGAGCAAAAACAGTTATCTGGTATCAACAAGGTAATCTGAACTTCTTTAAAAGTTCAGTTTTACATGCAGATACAATTCAGTTATCTGCATATGCGTACAAAATGATATAGAGCACTTTAGAAAATCGTACTGTATATACCCAACAGACGCAAGATACTCAACCCACCCACGAGCGTTTGTTGAAAATAAATTCAAAACATCTTAGAGAAGCATGTGCAAATATCTGTTAGAAATAACGTCATCAGTATACCATTGCTTTTCTCTCTTTGTTGTGTTACGATATTACTCCGAAAACTGGCAAGTACAAAGCAGCCTAAAAGTTATTACACCGATTCTCATCAGATTTTAAATCAAAACGTCTATCAGAAACGTACTCACTCGCTTTGAGTGAAAAAAATAATTTGAACAAACTTGCGTGGCCATTTCTTGTTTTCCGAAGAGAGCAGACTCTTGCTTCAACCATACGATTAAATACCGCAAGAATTTTCGCAGTTTCCCAATTCCTCCCTCTTAGTATTTCTTGTGTTATTTCATCCGAATTACTGCGCCCCAATGTGTAGGCTTCTTGTAAATCTTCTGTCTGTATTTCTGCAGCCATTGACTTTACTATTGCGCGCAGACGGGCAAAGACATACAAAAGCAAACACCACTTATGGTAGAAGTAGTTAAATACAGCGGGAGATAGATAATTTAACCAATACTACGACATCTCCCCTAAAGATCTCAAAAGAAGTATGTACAAAACATATTTCTTCCACTTAAGATAGAGTTCAAACTGGAAGTTTTAAGGTGTGTTCGGTCATCTAGAGGTAGCAGCAACAAACAAAAGCATTTTTACTTGACTACACGCTTTATTTAACTAGGTAGCAGCACATTTTTTGTAAGCCTACACGGTAGAGGAAATACTGGTAAACTGCGTACATAGCAGAATGAGTCAATTTCCAATCATTTGCTCGACTGTGCATTGACCGAATGCAACACCGAAAATATTTATAGGACTATCACTGTACTTATTTTCTAGAGTTCTAAGTGTTCAAGCATGGTCACAGAAAACTCAAACATTAAGTGTTGCGATTACATACATATACACTAAGTATTCTGATGACAAGAATGCTTGACAAATTCTGACAGTAGCACAGCAATTCAAAAAATGCCGGAAGCAACGAAGCTGAAAGGTGGCCGACGAACACTATTATTGTGCTTTGCAAGCATGGTCAGTTGACTTGCATGCTGGAGACAAATTTTTATCGTCGATTAATTCATTCCTTGAGTTCTTTAAAAATAAATCGTGTTACATAGAACGACGGCTATGATTTAGATTGCTGTAACACGGCAACCAAATGCAGATATCTGCCTTGTGGTTTATAACAGTAAGTCAAGAACGAACGTTGGCAAAAATAAACAGTAAGTAGGTGTTACGTTTTACTCGGGAATACTTCCAAAAATATTTATACAGTGGCATCTAGCTCATACACGGTATTTCTGCTTGAGACAGGACGCTCACATTTTGTCATTAAAATTTTAACACTACACGAATCCCTTTTTGTGTTTGTATGTTTTCGCAAAACGTTCCAAAATAATTGCTTTAAAGATGCTATTTGTACGGAGTATATGGGGTGATATTAGAAAAATCATCAAGATAGGCTTTCAGATTAAAGGGAAATATTACATTCAGTAGATTAGGTTTTGCTTCAGAGAACTACGGCGGTGGTTTGGTTTATTCTCCATCAAAATGGGTTAACAAAATTTCTTGCAACGAACTTGACACCTATAATATGAGGGACATTCAGCCGAATAACATGCGTAAGCAGAAAAGTTCTTTTCACCACAGCCTTATCACTTGATATGTCCAGCTTTCTTTGCAAATTTCCATGAATTTTTTTTCTGATTGCTTCTTTCAGACTATTTCAACGCTAAAACTTCTATCAAGGCTTAATTCTTGAGTGTGAAACTTTGAATTCAATAGAAGCATCGCCGCCACAAACGTAAAGTTTCCGCTAGCACTTAGAAAATGGATCCAAGACGGGAATAAGCTATATACCTACCACTCAAATGTATACTATCTGATAGTTGGGAACCTACTAACTTAACGTAAAGGTACACAAAAAATAGAGAAGCGCTTCAATATGTGAATAAAAAACAAAGGAATCCGGCATGGCAAGACGTTACTAAATAAATCATTGACAACCGTTTTGCTTGCTATTATAACCGGAAAGCGAACAAACACTTTACAGTATTTTCAATGCTTAAAACAAAAAGCATTCACTTTCCACAGAGGAATATCGTAAATAAATGGAATTCCACCCGCCTGGATACAGTCAAATTTTTCTTGATCAGATGGCTCATTTCGACTCAAAGTGTCTGCAAAGTTTAAATAGTAATGAAGAACTTGTAAAAAAATAGCAGAAAGAAGCAAAACTTTTCTGCATTTCTCCAGATGCTCCATTATTCTATTAAAGAGTATCCACATTACTACATCGAAAATAGAAGAACAGTGATACATTTTCGGGCAACTACTTAACCAATAGAACTATGAAGTGAACTTTACCTCTTACTAAATCAAAGGAAGACAAGTTTGGCGTGTAGCAAAGATTGAAAGCATGAAAGATCAAGAACTTCATTACAAGCAGATTAAGGCAAACAATAGGAACGGCCATTATCCAATATCTGATAGGAAGATCACATATAATTTAGCGACTGTCAACAAATAAAAATTCAAGTCTCCCTTTCATTATTTTAGAAATGCTATAAAATACCGGAAAGATTCAAAAGTTAGTCCTATGCAAGTAAGCGCTGATGCAGGTATGAAGGCCAAACAACAGTAAAGAGCTGGAATGTATGGCAAAAGAAAATATCCAATTCAAAGTATATCATATTCATTACAACGGCGTTGCGCAAAAGTCCTTTCAATATTGAAGAATAAATACTATCTTCCTACCAAAAGCAGCCCACGACACTACCCAACTTGCTAAAGCGTGCATTCGAATTGCCATGTTGAAAGTTCGCCTATCAACCTGCTCAAGGAAAAAACATTTGATTGACATTTCAAAACACAAAGTACTCATTGGATTTTTATTACCCATATGTATATGCCTAAAAAGTTTTAGCAGAGAGTAACAAATTCCAGCAATCTTACCAATTTGCACTAGTTTTTACAGATAAATTCGTGGACTATAGCATCTGAATCACATGGATAGGTGAAGATGTCTTCCACAAAGAAAAGAAGGAGCATTCTAATCCTTTTCCAAAATAAGGCAAGATCCTATAGTTGCAGTAACTCTTTGCAATAGAATATTACAGTGGAAATCTTTGTCCTGCTAACAAGCAGCACCACTGCATGCGAAAAAATATTGAGAAAGGGTTGGCCAGGTTTTACAAGTAAAGAGAAAAATATGACAACAGGTGACAGTGCGCAGGTTTCTCAGTTTCTTCTTTCGCAGCAGCAATCACAGAAACAGAAATTACGTACATTCCAAAAAAAATTTTGGGAAATTATATCATAAACAAAGGAATTGCATGTTTCTTTATAGGAAAACCTACAGGAATTTCAAAAGTTCAGCGAGATAACATGGTCGCTGTGTCATCCTCAATGAACCTGCACATTGATTATCTGCGTAGAATTTCCATGAAGACAACCAAATGCCACCTAGATAATTATTACGTAGCTGTTTGCGTTTAGAAGTTCATTACCCCTGCTTTTGAAAATTTTGTTCTCAGGTGAAGTGTCATGTGGCTCTTACAAAGAAGCGGATTTCAAGAGCAACTTAACTTTGTGCTTTGCCTCGCAGCCGGTATGAGGAGTTCGGATAAACATTTATAGAAACAAAATTAAGAGCAAAAGTAATGATGCCAATAACCACAATAATCAAGGGCTTTTAAAAGGATAAATTGATGCCATAAACTTATGCTTCCCTTACGCTTTGTTATATTACTGCCGCTCTCACAACGTCTAACAAACCACACACGCGGTGCAATTGCCAGATTGAATCATTTAATTAGCTACAAAATATGTACGACAATGTTACTGCGAACATTAAATCCTTTCAAAATCGAACCTGAGTACCTCATCAACTCATTTTCTTTGATTTGAGGTTAATTTGTTGAACATGCTACACGCATTAATCTAGGCAGATGTCGGGTGTAAAATGACTAGGAAGTTTAGCACAAACAGTTTCATTGTTTGTAAATTTCTTTCCTGCTTGGAGATGAGTAAAAATTTTCCAAAGAGATAGCTATTAATCTGCGATGTACTGCGCTATAATGCCGTCTATGACCATACACTTTCGCTACAGAATATCATTTATTCAGAATAGCGCTGTCCCATAGACAAACTTACTTATGGCTGTAAAAAGATGCTAATTAAAATATTTCAGCGGAGAAATGCCTGCTCATGCTTTTAAACTTCTAAATATGCAGCAAAAATACATGAGTAGTAAAATCAACGATTGCTTTAACTTGAGCTAAGTCTTATAGATATGATCAATGACAGAACAAGCTAAGAGAGTTTTTTCATCTGCTAGGTCACAATACTTTCCAGTTGATCCTTTTAGGTACTTTGAAAACAAATAATTGTATTCACAATGAGAATGTCAAACGGAAACGATTGCATTCTATGCATAGATGATTTATCGAATTGGCAAGAAATCAGAGAAGAGGCAGCATTATCAAAATAAAACAAAATAATTTGATAGCAACAGAATATACCGACAGCTAGTACAGTTAGGATATAAATGAAAGCTTACTAAGCGAATGAGAATTTTAATGCAATTCAAAATTTATTTAAAAATATTTGAGAATCTGTGCAATGAGCCGATAAACAAGAGCAACATAGGAGTAAGATAAATCGAAGAATTAGAGAAGAGGTGCATCAAAATGAGATGCAAGATAAAAAATGATCTTTGTGGTTAATGGCACAGCTTATCAATAGAAAAGCTTAATGTGAATGTTGATAGCATATTTGAAAAGCAAGAATCCAATGATTAGCCGATCGATATTCATCAAAATTTTCTAAAAAGAAATGAAGTTGAAATTTTGAAGTAAAATAGTGAATGAAGTTATGTCAAGTAGCACGATTGATATCCTACACATGAAGCTGTTATTTGTACTGATATGAAGAGTAACAGTGCGTTGCAAGACTAAGAAACGGCATACATCTATCCCCCAACTAAAGCAAACTTTTACTATTCAATAGCTCTATTAATGAGTGGACACCTGCCCGTTGATTGTAATGTGATGGCATGGCAAAACAGCTCACGTTCATCAGCAATGAACCCAAAAAAATTAAACGTGGGCATAGCTTCTTTATGTATTCATATTCAAACACATTTGGGATGAAAAGAACAATTTTTGCAAAGGTCCAAAAATAGTTAGTCGAACTATAGAAATACTGAGAACATTACTGCTAAATGAACGAGGTGGACAACGTGATAACAGGATAAGCCCAATTTAGAGCAAGTGAGTACTTACAAATGATTCAGCAAGGCTAGCCGAAATATACAGAGGAAATGCAACAAAATAAACATAGCGAGGTTGGAATAAGTTTTTGCTTCAAAAGCAGCTCGGTCTGATTGTTGCTTTTCCGCGTACTAATACAATTGACTTGTTCCAGGGAATTTTGATGTTTCCATCTATTGAGAAGGTGGTTTAGAATGATATACATAGAATTTTAAAAGATTTTTTGTTTGAACAAAAATATTCACTTATGTAATTAACATTATTTTATACGCTCACAAAATACCATTGCAAATCAATTTGGGATATGTAATGAAGCAGTGGTAAACTGGGATTCTACTGGAATTATACCTTTGCATATAATGGAATATTTGGCAGGATATTTAATGTAAGCAAGGATATTGTTGTTCGGTCTGTCAGTTACATTTAGTAGTTAGTGTAACAACTAAAAATGTAGTGTAGGTATAAGAATGATATAATTAACATTTAGGATAGGTAATTGTAGTTTGCGTAAGTAGTGTAGGAATAAGTATGATATAATATTTATGGTATGTGTTAGGAATTCAATAGCACTCATATTGGAAGCAGTTGCGTAGATATGAGTAGTTGAAGTAGGAATTGAGTGAATGGCTCGATTAGTATTGGGAAGTAGAGAACGAGTAGACTAGATCTGTTTTTGAGTGCAAGGGAATACAGCTGACGTCTGACGATTGACAACGAGCATACCCGAGAAGTAATAAATAACCCATAGAAGTAACTGCAGAATCGGAACTAGAGGAGTCAGTCTTTTAATCAATCTTTTCTTGAGACAATTTTTGGTAATTTACTTAAGTATATCACCAGGTGATATTATAACTAAAGCTTGGCTGCATTTATAAACACTAAAATATGACTCTAACGCACATTGAGTGTATTGAAGAATTGCATAATATGGTAAACAGTCATACATGCCAAAAAATTTTGTTTAAATGCGATTTGCCTGAGATTAATTTTTATTTGAATTATACTAAGTAGCCTACTAAGCTCTGCTTCCAGCGTGCCAGTGGAGATGTTTCAAGATCTCCTAGACTAAGTAGACTTAGCGAATTTATACAAATAAACTTCTATGGTAGAATGAGAGTTTATTTTACGTGGCGCAGTTGCTAAGTGACTGAAAGAAACTTACGACAAGCGACACTGTCAGCGAAGGATAACTTTATTGACATATATAAATATGTTGAAGATAATTGAACGAGGGAAATATTCACTTGTGATGTAAATTCCGAAAACCAGTTATAACAAAATTGTTAAAGTTAGAATGTATCCTCCTCACCAATCTTTGCAGAAATATAAAAATCAAATTGATGGCATTATTCTAACGCTCGATAGTAAGCGTACGCTGGCGTAGGAGCTCAGAATATTTTTTCTCAGCGTTGACCTTTCAGGAGTATCTCCCATACCAATAGCGAAGGAGATATTTCGTTGGTAGAGAAATTTGCTGCTACCATCTCACTGATTGAGAAGTTCGTAGCAAACATTAAGGTAGGGACAAAAAATTCAAAACACTGTTGTCCGACAGCTCTTGGGCTTCCTAGCTCCTTTACTGCAATGATCATCGTTCGAAGATGTCCTCTCATGTGCTACCGCAACTGTTGCTAGTGGGTGACAACCCACCTAAACATACAAATTACTATTCTCCTTGAAATTACGCATGAGTTCCTTTGAAAAAAAAGCGCTTGCAAACCTCGCTTTTACTCCTTTAAAAACTGTTTAAGCATCTGGATTTGTTCTTTCTCCTTCACTGTATAACCATACCACCTTGATCATAGCAAAAGTCCCACTGTGTAATCTGATTGCGCGTTCTCTCAGCCGTGGCATCGTTTGGCTTTTGCTTTTCGTGCTGGTGAAATTGAAAATGCTCGTCAATTTATCTGTAATGTGATGATTTCTATGAAGATTCAGTAGAACAGACTGTACCCGGTTTAACTTGTAACTACGACATTGTTTTCACTCACTTTGCCATATTTCACTTGTAACTGAGCATTATCAGGTCGTATGCCTCATTGAAAACCTTATTTGTAAATGATCATCTTTAATTAGAAGAACTTGGAAGTTTGTAATCCAGTACTGTTGCACCATGAACGGAGACGCTACGCTTGCTCATATAAAAGAAGTCGTATCTGGAGATACCTTCGTCTTGTGTGGAACACCAAGAGGTAAAATTTCTTAATTTAATATTGAAATGCTCATGTGAATCATTTTTGCTTTATTTCTTCTTTTACGTGTGCACATGAGAGCTTCTGTGCCTTTCTATCTATTTCAAGACTTCGTGTAATTATTTACGACACCTTTATGGCTTGTTCTTGTGTACCAAGTTGAAATTTTTCAATGGTAATTAAAAGTAAGCAAGTGAGCGATTTTACTTAATTGTTGTTTGCTTAGGTGGCCCGCCATGGGAAAAATGCCTTTCGCTTTCCTCCATCCGATGCCCTGTCCTTACAAGTTATCAACTATGTAGTACATCAGTGGAAGAGGTAATGTTTTTATCTTTTACCGAGCAATTATGGTTCACGCAATTGAAAGAACTTGAGATAGTACTTTGAAAAATGTATATTTAATTTGTTTGCCCACTGCCACTGTACTCGTAGACTTTTCCGAAATTTTAAAACCTAAGAATCTGCATGTAACCTAATTGCCTCGCCAAATAAAAATAGCAAAGCTAGTAGTTTTGATGGTTTTATTCTATTTCCTGTTCTACATTTCTGTCTTTTACAAAATTTATCTCAGCCATATGCCTGGAAAGCGCGGGAATATGCTAGAAAAAAATTAATCGGAAAGACCATCGAATATAAAATTGAGTTTATTGGAAACGGACGAGAGTTTGGGTGGATAAAACTTGAAGGTAGTTCGTTTGCGCATGAAATTCTGAGCAATGGATTGGCAATGGTAATCATGCGAAGCGACAAAAAATGTGCTTTTGACTATGATGGTAAATCTTTCTAGTATAAAATAAATATTTTCCAGTACTGCGAAGGAATACACTATGCATTGCGATTTTTCTTCGTAGATTTAGTAAGACTACAAACGGAAGCAAAGGATCGTGGAATCGGAATATGGTCTATTGATGAAGCCATCGATGCGGCTCGAGTCCAACCTATCAATGCTAACAACGATGGTGAATTGCCGATCTTATCTGCACAACTTTTCTGCGAACACATTTTATATTTTTTCACTGAAATTTATTACATTTTTGGCTCTTTCAGTTGATATTGCTCATCGATTCTTTAATCAGTACAACAAACAGAAAGTGACAGCAATTATCGAACGTATCCATCATGGTAGCTGCATGGATTTGCTTTTTACGAATGAAATGCTTTACGCCACTGTCTCTTTGACTGGAATCCAGTGTAATGCACCTTCCAATGGCGATAACAACTCTGTTTCTTGTAAGAATCCCTTGTATTTCTTGTTGCACAATTTCTGATCTATCTAGAAATTTGGATCTGCTCCCCTTTTTTTGTAGTGGAAGCAAAATTCTTTGTGGAGATACGGCTTCTGAATCGTGAAGTGGAAGTGCGATTGGAAGCTCGCAATTTTACAGGGAGCATGTACGGAACCGTTTACCACCCACTTGGAAACATTAGCTATTTACTACTATCGTATGGATTTGCAAAAGTGGATGAAGCATATGCATATCAAACAGAATTTCCCTCTAAATTATTTGAATGCATGGCAGAAGCTGCGAGAAAACATTTGCGTATTTGGAAGGTATGCAGTTTTTCACCTTTTAACAAAAATGTACAAAAATATGGAGGGTATTACGATTGAATTTTAAGCTACGGAGGAAATGTAGCCTATCTTAGACTCTTTTGGGTTTATGACTGATAGATACTAGTGTGTGTGTATCTCCCAAAATTGCAAGTGATTAAAATATGAATTTTTTGTTCGAAAATATCCTCTTGACCGGTTGGATATAGGGTTCTTTTTGTGTGCTCTTCTTACCCGTTGCATAGGGATGTTCATTTGTCAACTAATGGAAATGTACATTGTTTCATTGTAGCAAGCGGTTGCCCCTATCAAATCTCTAGCACATGTGAAAGAATATTCTGCCATTATTTATGAAATTGTCAATGGGGATTGTTTTGTATTATTACTCCCGGATGGAAGTACTCGCCGCGTTTTTCTTGCTTCGATAGGATGCCCTAGGGTTGCCAATCGTTCTAAAGAAGCAGAGCTATGGGCCCCTGAAGCTTTAGAAGTTGCTAGGAAAGAGTTAATTGGTAGGAGAGTGAACGTTACTAAGGAGTACACGCGCACTAGCACGAACAAACCAATCAAATCTGTAGGCAAAAGTTTAGACGACCTTGGTGAGTTGAATTCTGTCAACATCGATACAATAAACGATAATGTATCGCGGAACATTTCAGAAATTTTGGTTTCCAAAGGATTGGCAAAAGTTATCCCTTCTCGAAATAATGACCCTTGCGCCTCGGTTAGCTGCTATATAATTGATTGCTATCATCTACTAGATTGATATATTTTTCTCTCAATCGATTATGTGATTCTTTATTTATTAATCTTGTGAATTCATGTGTGTAGAATTATGAAGTTCTGGTAGATCTCGAAAAAAAAGCTATTAAGGAAAAGCTAGGGTTGCATTCTCAAGCAAGTTCCGCTCCAAAGCATAGAATAAATGATCTCTCCGAAAACGTAAAGGCCCAATACGTAAAATTTTTTTTACAAGAGTTAAAATCATCGTCTCCGTTGGAAGGCATTGTCCGATACGTCATTGGCCCAAGCTGTTTCAAGTTATATATCCCCAAGGTAAGAATGAGAAATGTTTCAAAACGTAGCGTGTAAATTCAAAATATCGGCTTTCATTTTAACCTAACTCCTTCAGCATATTTCTTGAAAAAATTAAACGAGATTATCAAAAACATAAAACTTGCAGGCATCGATAGTGCGCATTGGCAGTGCTTCAACCTTGTAATTTTTCTATGTTTCTTCAAGGAAATAAATATTGATTGATTTTTGTAAAACCTTTTGTCTATATGTGATTGCTTTTTTTTGTGATCGTGGGCAGAAAGGACTGATAATTACTTTTGGAATAGAGAAGATACGAAGTGTTCGATTTTCTCGTCAACCAGATACTGCTTCCACCGATGGAAATGAATACGGTCTCCTAGGCGAACAGGCTTTGCATTTTGCTAAGAAGACGTTGATGCAGCGTGATGTGACTATTGAAGTTTCAAATTGTAGCAACTCAGGATTATTTTTGGGCAATTTATTATATCGAAAGCGTATGAACTACGCAGAAGATCTGTTACGATTGGGTAAAATACTGTACAAAATTGCCACTTTTTATTTGATACCTTTACATATCTTGCCTAAGGAGACGCGAAAGTTTTAATTTTACATGAAATATTTTGTATTTGACAGGATTTGCCCATTTGGTTGATTCTTCACTGTCTGCGGGAAAGGATGTGGCCGCTCTCAAAGCAGCTGAAAAAGATGCTCAAAATGAATCCGTGGGGATTTGGCGGTTGGAAAAAGTTGGAGGAGATGCAACTGATGTTGAGGATAGCATAGTTAATGAGGTTTTGGAAGCTGTAACAATCAGCCATATGGATTCATTTGTGAATTTTTACTTGCAAAAGTCTGCCTCTGCTGAAATTAAGCAAATAGTTGAGGAGCTAGATACTGTTGAAACCAATACTACTGATCTCCTGATTCGATCTCATCCTTTGAAGAAAAATGAGGTGGTTGTTGCGAAATTTTCGGAAGATGGAAAAGTGAGATTAGATGCTCAAAAGATTGGCTTATTGTTCATAAATAATACTTGGAAATTGAAGTAATTTTTGTTTTTGCTTGTTCTCAGTGGTATCGAGCAATAATTCAAAATTGGAATTCAATTGAGCAGTCGTATCAAGTACTGTATGGTGATTATGGGAATGTAGAGAAAGTCGAGAAAAGTTTGATAATGAAATGTCCTGGCTCATTGGTATCTATTCCTTGGCAAGCAATACGATGCTCTTTAGGAGGTATAATCATTTTATTTTCCTGCTGCTGACATGACATCTGAAATATTGAAATAAAATCCTTTTGTTCATTTGATTTTGTGCAGGTGTGTTGCCTTCTGAAGAATTTATGGAAGCTGCTTCACATATTTTGTATGATCGCGCTGCTCATGCTACTTTGAAATGCCAGATAGAATGTCGACATAATGACCTTAATATGGTGATTCTCTACTGTTACCAGAATGGTAACTGCACAAGTGGGGCCCTATTTCAATTTATATAATTCAATTTGAAAAATACGTTGTTTTATTCTTTGAACAAAACTACCTGATAAGTTAAAATTTTGTTATGCACCTAAAATCTGTGCTTCTGTGTATATACTGTTGAATCAGCTTCTATAAATGAAGATATTGTTGCAGTTGGCTATGCACAATATGATCGGAAGAAGAAATTTTTGTCGGTATGGTATGCGTGGCAAATCAAAACATATTTCATGGCAAAATTGCAAATATGCTCTGTTTTTTTTCTTTAAATGTTTGATCCTTTTAATTAACGCGTCTTTGCTTCCTCCCCCAGATTGCAGATCGATTAAATAACGCCGAAGGAATGGCCAGGAAAGCCCATTTGAATCTATGGAGATTTGGAGATGCCTACCATGAAGAAAATGATGATTACTATTAAAAAAGAGGTCGCATCTTCTATTCTTAGAGCTGGTTTGAGATATTAAGTGATTACCATGCAGGCTGAATTGCATTCTTACACAAAATATTCCTTTGTTTTCTGAGTCGTTGGTTTGTTTAACGCTATCGTTTTTTTTTTAAGATGCTGATCTTCGCCATCGCCAAAGTACCAAGAGTACATGCATAAACGTTTCTCT
Source organism: Cardiosporidium cionae (assembly GCA_015476325.1). Lineage (NCBI taxonomy): Eukaryota > Apicomplexa > Aconoidasida > Nephromycida > Cardiosporidium > Cardiosporidium cionae. The sequence goes on along the minus strand of JADAQX010000160.1, from coordinate 40,763 downwards.
TGTGAATCTCTTTGATTTTTTTACTAAAAACTCCTAGACATTTCAATTACCCTCGCACAGCGAGTCATCTTTATGGGAGAATATGAGACAAAAAACGCACTCGCTATATTTTGTGCCGAGACATAGAGTTATTTTTTTGTGAAATTTTCTTTTGCTGTTGCTTTATATCAATATTGATAAAGGTTCATCACAGAAAATGTAGTTTTTAGAGCAAAAGTAAGCTAAAATCGATTTTCCAGTTGTAGGAGATAAACAACATTTCACGTCTCTCTGCCAATCAATATCCTCCTGGACTTTTTAAATGTCTTGCTTATTTCAGCCGCTCTTTCACACTTGTTATTGAAACTTTTCGCAAACTCGAAATTTCCGATATTCCTTGTAAAAGCAGGGAATATGTTCCATTTTGGCTGAATATGTATTGTTTATCTCTTCTGTTATTGCAAGACACCGCTTTCTATGTCACAACTTGATTAGTATTTTACTTAAATTCATGTTCGAGCACAAGGCTTTACTGTCATCCTCTGAACAAATCGCATTGCTTATCTCAGTTGTGAACGAATTAGTATCATATTTTCTTAATAATTTATAGGTTATTTTTATTTAATTTGACATGGTTTCTAATCTGTTGGGAGAGTATTGTACTTACATAAAAGAAAAAGATCACCTGGTTTTTGGCGAATGCAATTTTTTTCCGGTGTGAATAAACTTACAGCAGCTCCTTTGCAAGCTGCAATCTTTTCATAATAATCGCTGGTAAATTCTCTTGTAACTGTGGCTCTTGTTATAAAATCTCACATTCTGGAAAAGCTCTCATGCTTGCATGCCATTCTAATAGAAGTACCATTGAGTCAAGAAACTAATGAAAAACGAGAAGGCGTACTTGTGTCACTTTACCTAGTATTCTTTTAATGAAGGACAAATTTTTAATTGGATGTAGGGATATTCTACAAATCTTTCCAGTTGGCAATTTTCGTCAGATAAGTGATAAGATACTTGCCATTGCATTATTTTTAGGACTATAGAGATTGATATTTTACGCTAAGAATGTCTATATGGTTCTATTTCTCTAGACAGCAAGTGAACTTGGTTAGGACTCCATGCTTTGTTTCTCTGATCTTTTCTTCGCATTCTTTTTGTTTAAGATGGCTGTAAAGAACCCACTTATTCGCGCTCGCATTTTCACGTCCGATGAATTACGAAAGATTTCTTCCCTCGTCTTGAAATTGTTTATCAGTATATAGAGAATACATTAGCAGGAATGGAGATGACATGCAATTGAAGCATTCATTAATGTGTGCCTTCCGCCGGAGCGAAGAGTGGAAACGATTGGTATCCCCTAATGATGCAACTATCCGTCGTCATTAAAATACTGTATTGAAAACTACCTAGTTGTTACCTCCCAACAGGTTCAACTCACACGAAGACAATTTATTTCAGCGTTCTTCTGGTGCTTCTCTTACGATGCCACGTGAACTGATTACTCTGCAAGTTGGCCAATGTGGCAACCAAATCGGATATCGATTCTGGGATGCAGCGCTGCAAGAGCATGCAAAATACTGCAGTGATGGTATCTTTGACGAATCAATTTCTTCATTCTTTCGAAATGTTGACACTCGGTAAACAGCAGTAATGTATCTTAATACCACGCCGGTGCATAAAATAATTGGGTGCGATAACGGACTATTTCAAAACAGTAGCGAAGTAGACGCATCTTCCTTGAGCAAAAAGAAATTTGGTATGATGGTGCTGATGTTATTTCTGAGCTTTTTCATTCGCAGGCATATTGAACCGATGGAAATCCCATTCGCTGGGGGTTCCCAAAAAATAAAATCTTTGCGAGCTAGGGTAAGTAATGAAACTGAAAATTCGATCTAAAATTGCTACATCATTTATGTAAGCCTAAGCGGTTTTTGCGATGAAACTAGCAGCTGTTATCGCCGTTAATTTGTCTTCTATCAGGCTGTTTTAATCGATATGGAGGAAGGTGCAATAAATGAGTTGCTTCGAGGAAAAATGGGAGATTTGTTCGATAGTCGACAACTAATAACAGATACATCAGGTTCCGGAAACAATTGGTCGGTTCTATCTAATTTTAGTAATGCACCTGCGTCTGTAGATATGTTGCAGTGACATTAAAGGAATCTACTATAACTTGGTCTTTTCAATCATTACCCATGGTTTAGGGCATATGGTCATGAAATGTATGGACCGAAGCACCGCGAAGCTATACTCGAAAGCATACGTTGCCTTGTGGAACACTGTGATTCTCTTCAAGTATACGAGAAGAAAATTAAAGACTTGATTTATAATTTATACAGTGTTTCTTTGTCAATATTTTAATTACCTCCCTATCGTGTTTATTTCTGCTCGATTTGTTGCAGTCCTTTTTATTGTTGCATTCTCTTGGCGGGGGGACAGGATCTGGCATTGGCACTTATTTGCTGGAACGTAGGGCAGAAAGTGCAATAATTTTATTTTGTGGTCTTTACATTAATGTTCCCTTTGTATTTTGCTATATCATGACCGAATATGCAGTTCTGGCTGATGAGTTTCCTGGGCCTTTTCGCTTCACAACTTCTGTCTTTCCGTCCTCTGAAGATGATGTTGTAACTTCACCTTACAACAGGTGCGTTGCACGAAAGGAAGCGCACATACTTGTTTTTGTGTTAATTGCATAGTCATTCTTTGTTTTCATAAGTAAGATAACTTTTTTTTCAATTTTAATATAGCGGGAGTAAAAATATTTCCTTAAAATCAATGTATTTTTGTGGTTTCCCAGCTGTTTGGCGATGTGGAAATTACGCGAGCATGCCTCTTGTGTTTTCCCCGTGTCTAATGATGCTCTGATCAGACTTTGCAAGCAGGAATCCTGCAAGGTCTTTTTAATTTTTTGTCATAGCTTCGTTGGTAAATTTTTACTTATATGCCAGAAAGCTGCGGCTATTGGCAAGATTAATAGATCGAAGTCGTCTCCATGTTTTAATGAAACCTTTTTTAACGAGGGTATTCAGTGCTATTTTTCATTATTCTGATAGTAATACAAATAGCTCTCTCAAAAAATCCATGTGTGTGCTATGTTATATCCATAATTAAATCCTTTTAACGTTAAAATGCAGGGGCAGAAACCATTTGATGCCCTGAATAACATCGTTGCTCAGTTGTTGACAAACCTTACAAGGTTGGTGTATCGATCTAATCTTAAGGAAAGAAGGCAATTTCGATCTATCTTTCATTTCTATGAGTGATGCATCTTCTGATTGTTTATTTTTATACTGTGTATATTTGGTTTTTTCAGTTCGATGAGATTTAAAGGTTCGCTCAATGTTGATCTGAATGAAATCTCAACGAATTTGGTAGCAAAAAATGTTGCTCGAAAGTAACCATTTTATAGTTTGAAACAAATTTTTCTAATGCAGAATATTTGCTACTGATAGTTTTCTGCGGGTTGGAATCTTACCTTTTTTTTTGTTATTATAATAGGTACCATACCCATCGCTGCATTTTATTCTTTCCGCTATGAGTCCTGTCGGACACTCAAAGAATGACAACCGATCTTTAAAGTAATATTTCTCCTTGGTTGTGCAATGGTTTAATAGGCTTGTCGACTTTTCTCTGATAGAAATTATACTAGCCTTTCGTCTCTTACATCAGGCTTAGTCAGTATTTTCAAGATATTCTTTCTCCAAATTTTCAGCTAATACATTCTTCCCCCAGACAAAGTTTGTAAGTCTCATGAGAACTGGAAAATAAAGCATTTTTACTTTTTGCGATAATTCGATTCTTCATTTCTAATCTTTTGAAAACAGAACTTTGGCGTCGGCTTTTTTGCTACGGGGAGAGGTTTCTATTTCTGATATCCTTAACAATGTTAGACGGTGAGGAATCAGATTTATTTTTTACTTTATACATATTTTCATTTCTGTGATATGCATATAATTAAATGCCTTCTCCAGAACCAAGACACTGCTAAAGACACTTAGTTTTAATCAGGTACTTCATTTGATTTCACAAAAGCACTAAGTGCTGGCTGAACATTTTTGTTTCATTTTTTGAAAATCATTTGCAATTTTAGGATGCATTCAAGCTGGGACAGTGCATGGTGCCTCCTGTTGGACAAGTAATGTTCTATCCTAATTATTTTAGTTGTGTTTCGCATTTTATTCTGGAAGCCTTATATCTCTCTTTTGCTTATATCTTCTGCCAAGCATAATTTGACACGAAAATTTTTTCATGTAGGTAAAATCCTTATTGTATTTGTATAACTCTTGTGAAATTATCAATTTACTCGAAGAGAACACGGCACGCTTTGCTAAATTATACAATCGCAGGGTCAGTAATTTACCATTTTTGTTGATTTGCTTGTAACGATTGCCTTAATTCATTGAATTGTAGGTCATATTCATAAAAAGTATGATTTTTTTTTTTAGGCGCATGTTCACCATTACAGCAGATATATGGATTTAAGCATGATGGATGAAGCCTTTGAAAGTCTGGAAATGCTTTCTAATGACTACAGGTGCTTTCAGGATAATGAGGTCCCTCCTTTGCATTTTCTAGAAAGTTCCAAATTGTCGAGTAGACATTTAGTTGGTCATGTGAAAGAAGCAAATAGAGAATTCCAATTTATTGGAAGGGATGTAGTTGATTTATGGAAGACTGGAAATCGTCCTTTAATTTGATGTACGCAAAGTATTGTTAAATCCTATTTGTAGCTTCTGTATGTTTACCGCAAAACTAGGAAAGCTTGTTTTTAGCTTATTTGCACACCCCCGAAAATTTAAAGGCGCTTGAGATTGTTTGAGCAATTCCCATTTAGCGTTTAAACAATTAGAACAACACCCCTATGGAGTTTTGTCTATTATCGATTATGACTCTGGTTTAGATGCTACAAAATGATGCGTTTACTTAAAACAACCATTCTAAACGTTTCCGCAGGCTCGAAATATGAATTGATATGCGAGCCTACTATAATCGAGCTGTCTGATGCATTTCGCTTAAACATATAATTTGTATAAACTATTTAATATAGTCTTTTTCTTTTTACATTCTTTGAATTCACTTCTAAATTTTTTGTAATGCGTTTAACAAAGATATGCTGCAAAACACGCATGAGTGATCGAAGCAAGTGGCTTTATTTGCCTTCATGTGTGCAACAACTGTAATTTTTTTTATTGGTTTCTCACCACTCTCTCTGTCAAATTGACGCTAATGTCGCTGTAGTAATGTTTTCAAAAGTAACATTTATTTAATATGCTTTTGGAGGTTATAGATTAAAGAAATGTGAATGATTGCAATGACTATACCGATTAGAAATTACGCCATAATAGCATTTCTCTACAGCAGGAAAGTATTATCTGCTGGATAACGTTCTACTTTCTTACGCGTTTTTTCTGATAGTCGTTACCACAAATTTAAGCCTCGGCCTCTTAAGTAAGAGTGAGAGTTAAAAAAACTGTAGCTTTTCTATATCATGTTGCTTTATAACATATCGAAGCTAACGATGATCTACTCTTGCCGAAAATGTGTTCAAGTGTTAAGTGAAGAGCTAAAAACTTTCTTGTATAATTTGAAGATTTGATACACGCGGATCATGGCATCGAAACTTCCTTGATGGTCAGGACAACATTCTTGAACGAAAGTGAATCAATGATCTTCCATTACTAGGTGAACCGCAAATTTGTCTAAAGACACTTAAGCTAACGTGTTCATAAAGTGTTTTGAGGTTGACATGTGTAAGAAATGTGTTCAACCAAACCCAGAAATTTACATGCAAAAGTGAATCATTCTTTTCGTAATATCCACTACATTTTTATTCGGAGTGTTGCAGTTCAAAAATATTTGAATTCCTGTTTAAATGATTTCATTCAGATACGTCTCGTCTAATATTTTCTTGAAGGGAAGAAACGCGTCCTATAAAGTTTGTGAACATAAATAGATGGTAAGATAGGAAATACTCGAATAAAATGAAGTTAGCAGACACAGATTTTCAAATGAAACACTAAGCGAGATGAGGTTGACAAACATAAGGAAAAAATTGTTTATCTAGTTGAGGTTATGTCGACAGCAATTTATTTCATGTAAACTTTCTATTATCATTTCTCATTGCCATTTGTTAATTGAATGCGTTCTCAGCAGATATTCACGCGACAGAAATTATTAAACTCGTGTTTAATAACTTCATTGATGCAGTTTGCAATTCTTATTTGTTTTTCGTCATTGAACCATTTCCCCTTGTCTCAGAACACTTTTCTATTTTAGTTTATTCATTTCTATTTCGTGCTTTTTTTTTAAGATAGTCTTTGTGCTTCTCCTTCATACTATTTATTCATCGCTTGAATACTATTTCCTTCAAAGCAAATTTGTGCACTTGTCAAGTTGCTTTCATCGCATCTCCGTGGACCAATTAAATATCAGTTTTCTGGTAAGAGCGTTTGCATTGAGTAGGTAATTATCCTTATGTTTTTCCTTTACACATACATCACTTAGTCGCCGGGATTAAATATTTTGGAATACTTAAGATGCGCTCAGCCTCTTCTAATAGCGGTACATTCTATTTTTTTTTTGACAATATTTTGTCAAGTCACAGTGTAGCGCGCGCCAGCTGTTGCTCTGGGTACTTTAAGGCATAACTCGACAAAAGTAACTAAAAATATTCTTCAGTGCAATTTAGAAATAGTGAGAATTGCAGAAGCATTTTCGCATATATTTTAAATTTAATGAAATGCCAAAACTCCAGACACCACTCACAGCAGAATTGCAAAAGTGGTAGGAATTAACGGATTCTGCTCCACTTGAGAAAATTGCTAGCAATTCATTAGTATGCTGATACATCAAAAAAGAAAGTGATGAAACAAGCGAGAGCAACAATTTGCTTTTCTGTTCAATTGTTGGTTTTGATTTTTATTGCATGCAGCTGTATTTAATTTTGTGATGCTCAAAAAAGTACATTCGTTCAATTGATCACAAATTATATATCACAAGGGAAATATCTAGCATTTAATTTCATATTCTATTGTTTCACTTCGAAAAAAAGGCCAAAGCAGTCCTTATAAAAAAAGTGCAATTCCCTTGCTTATACTTTGCTGTTCATAAACTGATTGAAAGAAATTTTTACAAAATTGTGCCATGATTGTTCAGCAACTTGAAGGTGTCAGTAATCAGAAAAACTTTGCTTTGGTAACTTTGTCGTAACATTGCATCTCTACTTCTGTAGGTAAATGGCGTACATATATTTAATTGAATGATTTACTTACTCTGCTCCACTTACTACCAGTCGTTCTGTTACCATTCCTTTGTTAGGCTGCCACTGCGGTCGCTGTACGCCAAGATGCTCCTGCAGAATCGAACAAGTTTTCTGTTAACGCTTGCAAGGGTGGCACTCCCGCGTACACATCTATGTAACTAGTTAAAACCACTTTGTTGCTCGAAAGAAATTTCACGTTTCATTTTCTCACGTATTTTTCCAAACGAAAGCTGCGCAAGTTGCTATGCTGTGAATAGATTACAGTCATTCTTTGGGCATGACTCGAGTGGTGCGTGTTGCTCCCCGGATAGGTTTGAAATCAGTTTTTAATTCCGTACTTATTGTGGGTAGAGATTACCCCCGTAGTCTCGCTGATAGAGCGAAATTTCGTCTGGTGATAAAAGGAACATGTGTATCTACAGAGAAGACAGCATTGTCATGCATCCATTCCACATCATATAATAAAGTGAGAAAGGCTGCGTTAGCTTTTGTTATGGCTGCTGGCGCAGCTTAGCTGTGTTACTTTCCCATACCTGAGTTCGCAATCTTCTTTTGCTATTATGACGCCCTTGGACGAAACAGCATCATTCCTGTCTCTAGAGCGAGTTGGCACCTTAGAAGAACCCAACAGAGCTGCGCAAATTCTCCGATTGACCCGAAAACTCTGCGGATGGTGTGCCGAAACATTTCCAGGTTCGCAGCCAGTTTCGTTGAACCGCTCTAATTTCCAGGCGATAGCACGCAATCCATATGTTGCCTGCGAAAAAACTGATGGAATTCGCTATCTGCTATTGGCTATAGATGTTGAAACTGCTGCTACCGAAGCAAGTGACACTGTAGGCATTTCTGCTCTATTTTTGATTGATCGAAATGAAACTGTTCAGCGAGTCCCAATTCATCTTCCAACTCGTGAAGATGTATTGAAGAGTCATCATAAGTCGCTCTTTGATGGAGAAATGGTTGTGGTGAGAATTTTACTAATAATTTCTTAGTAGTGATATAAATCATGCAACTCCATAATGGGAAAATAAACAGCCTACTAACCTCTTTTGGCTACAGGATTTCATACAAGACGCCGAAGGAAGAATTCAAAAAAGACTGCGGTATCTCATTTATGATGCCATTTGTATTCTGGGTGACACCTCAATCATGAAATATAATCTTATGCAGCGACTCTCCACAGCTCATCGCGAAGTAATCCGCCCTCTTATAGATTACTTAAAATTACATAAAGGAGAGGTAGAAACGTGGCCTTTTGATATATATATGAAGGTTTGTTGTTTTAGCTGCTTTCTGCATTACCTTGAGAATGCTTGTAGATGCATATGGATGCTTTTTCTAATTCTCAGGACTTTTTTGAAGTTTGGGATATATCGAATATTGGCAAAATTGCGTCAAGTCTCCCACATTTTTCGGATGGGATTATTTTTACTGCTGTGCGACCTCCATATACCCCTGGGACATGCAGTGATCTCATAAAATGGAAGCCGCCTCATCTCAATACGGTAAAAACGTGTGAATATTCTTATTGTGTGGTGCATTGACATCACAGCTCAAAGAATTATGCTCACAGGTTGACTTTTCAACTCAGCTGCTATTCAGAAATAGTCATGCGTGGCTTGTGAAGCTCTATTGCATGATAGACGTGAGTTATATTTTCTGCGTGTGTTTCGCTAATGACTTTAACGGCAGCTAATCATTTTCTGCTTATCATTTAGGGTATGCATATATTCAAAGGATTACTTGCTCCTTATGGAGAAACCTACAAGGAACTTCTCCAGGAAAAAGGGTAGGAAAAACACCATTTCCGTTTTTGTTACGTAAAAGAAAGTGATTTAAGTATAATTTTTCTGTTATGGCGCTGATTTTTGTTAGCTTGCTCAATTCTTTTGGTTCAGCGGTAAAATGGATCGCACTGTCGTGGAGTGTTACTGGGTACCTGAAGCGCCAGTCTACACATTTGTCCCGAATGAAATACTGCAGCCGAGTAAAAAAAATTCTACAGATGAAATAATGACACGCTCTGACGATGACAAGGAGGGACGTTGGTTCGAAGGAGGCTGGGTTGCGGAGCGAATTCGTCGGGTAGGTGTGTTGGGATTGCAAATACGTTGTTTATATTTTTATATAAAATTGACAACTTTTCCCGAATTTGCTGCTTCTAGGATAAAATGACAGCAAACGCTCATCATGTTGTCAAGAAAGTAATAGAAGTAAGTTAATGCACTACCGTATCGACGTAAGAAAAAGAGTACGCTTATTTAGTATACTTCTCTTGATATTTTTTCGTCAGAGTATTGAAGATGGGATTTCGTACGAAGAACTTGTCTTTAAGTTTGAATCGTTAAAGAAGGAAGGTAAACCTTCTGTTGCTAATTTCATAGCGGTTCAAAGAAATACTTAATACTACAAACAAACTTTTAAAACGACGTCCTTTACAAGGGAAGAAAAGGTTTTAGCTTCATTAGAAGTATATAATGATCCTCGTTAAGCTGCAGACGACGGAGCACTTTAATACACCTCTACATGCCACTGCTTTCGCTTTTTCCAAATTGTATGCACATCTTTCCAGACAAGACCTTTCGATTCGCTAATTGCCGAAAATGTTTCCAGTATCCCAGGCATCATCTTCTTCAACCCGCAAAAATATATATGACCCCCCTTTTCCATTCTTTCAAAAATTTCATTACCATTTTCCGCAATCTTGTCCTGAAATTAAATTTTAGAAACTTATTTAGCTTAAATATAATGGCAGATGATGACCATTTGTTAAACACTCATACCTGAATGTAGAGCTTTTCTCCTTTGGAATTTTGCATCTCGCGTGAGATCGCAACATCAAAACGAAAATTATGGGAATTAGCAGCTTTAATTTTGGTCCACTCGTCTTTAAATAGTAAGGCATCTGTAGTTGGAACACCTAAAAATAGCCACGCTAAACCAGAAAAAGCATTGGCAGCAGGATTACTCTCAAAAAATAGCCGGTGTGCAAAACTTCGAAACGGCGCCACTCCTGTACCAGTAGCAACCATGATCACATCGCTAGCAGGAGAATTTTCTGGCAAAAGCAATAGTTTTCCTGTCGGCCCTGTTAGTAATACTTCATCACCAGGAAGAGCATCACACAGCTTTGTCGAGCAAACGCCCCTTCTGCTAGCGTCTTCCAAACCAGTAACAGGGTCAATGTAAATGGCGCGGCGTATGCACTGCAATTTAGGAAATCATGCAAATTTAATATAAAATGAAAATTATTTATAAAACCTACTAAAAAACTCACGAATGTTGTAGATATCCCTTTGCCATCATCTCCATATCTAGATGAGGCAATTGAATAAAGTCTGACATTATGGGATTTTCCAGTCAGAGGGTTGGCACCTATCAACCACAAGAAAATTGCACATTACTCCAATTTTACATCAATGGCTTTAAACTTATATTTCTACTCTATCTGACTTCTTTGTATGACATAATTTTAGAAACTTGCTTAATAAACAACAAAATATGTCCTAAGCGACTAGTCCTGTTTGACATGCATAAATTAAGTAAGTACAAGTTAAATATTTCCTGTTATCACTTAAGGACTGCCAAATAATTGACTTTTCCGATGTCTATTGATATTAAATAGAGAGTTGTACCATCAAGTTTAATTCCAAATGATTGCCCTTCACGATAGGGCATTTTTCCATCATGACAAACCGTAACATGATAGATACCACTGTTTTTATCATTCTTAGTAAGCAATTTAACGTCCAGTATTCTTCCAACGTACGGATTTTTCGGTGTATATCTGAAGTAGTACAGCAGAGTCTGTTTCCACAGCAACGATAACAATTGGTATTATCGCAAAAGAACATAAAGCACAAGCAACAATAAGGATTTCAAAAATGCTCTTACGTATTAATGGGGATAGATGATATGTCATAGTAAGGATCTGTTTCTAAAAAGTTCACAAGAGGAGCTTGTTTTGTAATCGTAGATCCCATCGATGTCTTCCAAGTGGAAACAGCCCCATGACTGTAAGCACATTCATAAAATAGTAAGAGATGTAGAGTAAAAAAACTTGCTTTCATGGCCGTTTCGACATTCACGAACATAAAAGAAAGTTTCAAGATCGATTAGCAGAGATAGTAGTCATTGATAGATATTCACTCACTTGAGAATCCACTCGAATCGATTAGGAAGTCGATTCGAGCGTGTGAGAGAGGAAAATGCAAACGCATCATTGCAAACTTCAGGAATAATACTCCATAATACCCATAAAATAGCCAAAAAATATCTCATGGCGGTAAGCTCAGGGCATTCCTTCTTTACTACCAGCTAATGAAGAAAAATACATTAATGGGAAGAGTAGGAGAGAAAAATGCAATACAACTACAGAAGTAAATTTTTCTCAAACTTTGTTTTTTCATGAAAATGAAGATCTTTGTATCATTTGATTGCAGTTTTCTCGACAAGCAGATGCATGGGTAAAATAAGAGCTCATCTTGTACTGCTTAAGTATAACATGTCGGCATTCACAATCATTGTGCTAGTACCCAGACAATTGAGCTTGCAAACTCTACTCTAAAGCTTTCTAACGCATTTCCAATCTGTTCAAAACGGATACTGTGCGGACGTTTGTCTCGTGAAGTAGCAAAATGAACTCAGTTGGAATGCATATACAAATTGGAAATCAAATAATATTACTACGAGAGAAAAGCAACGTATCAGTTTTACAATGCAAGCGAGCATATGCTTTTTCAAATCCACAAAGTGACCACGATTGACGAAACATGAAAATGCATGAGAACGTAGCTTACTTGCTTTATTCACGCTCAATGAGAAGAGTAGGAGTGCAAGTACGTCAACTATACCTGACGCTTTCAACTGAAACAACATCCATCTTCAACGTATTTCACACACTACAAATAAATGGAAGAACTCGGTCTTGTTTCGCTCTAAACCTACGTCAACAAGGCATTAGAAAATGTTTACTTCTTTCCATCGAGCACAATTTTATGTCGACTGAGAAAGTACCTTCTTCACGAAAATGAGTTGCAACACCACCGGTCCCCCGAAAAGAATATACACGGGTGGATCGGTGTGTGCACGACTAGCTTGTATTGTATTGATTCTTGAACATTTCTTCCTCGATTGTCGCGCGCAGCCTCACTGCTAAAACAGCTTACCATGTACATTTTCTTACTAATTACGTCAAAAGAGTTTCGATCGACATCCGTTATATTCTTTTCCTTTATAACTAACATAATCGAACATCCTCCTTCTTTCGATTGTTTGTACTCTTATTTGAAATTGGGAATTAACGTAAACTATCCCTTCTGTGATTCATTTATTGTTACTTTTATTTGTTTAGAAGATGTCGAAACCAGTGAAGGAACTCCTTAAGGCTGTTCCGTCTGCCCGCTTTCGTTTTTTGAAGGCTTTGCAGGCATCTTCTTCACTTACTTCGCAAGCTACACCTCTTCCTCCTCTGCAACGGTTTACAAATTTCTCTTTGCAGCATGTCTGGGAACCATTTTCTCCTTTACAGACTCACTTGTTACTTCGAGAATCTCTTCTTCCCACTATTGCACATAACCCTGAGGTAATGAGTCCCGATGCCCCAATGCCATCTAACATGATCTACTTTCACTTGACCGAAGATTCTAGGTGAAATAACGAGAAATAGGTCGTTCTTATATGCGACATGTCAACGTTAATGGTTTTGGTGCTCTTGTAACCAACTTAACCTGACTTATGCATATACGTCTCAAATAGCAAACATTGTGGACGACGTTTTGGGCTTCTATGCCAATAAGTTTTTTCAATGGATGTTGACAACTAACAAATGGAAAGCACGTGGATCCCAAAGCACAGAGTAATCTTTCATAAATTTGTGCCTAAATTTTGAATTACTTGCTCAAACTTTTATAAGGCTTAGTTTTGATTTTTAAGCGTGCGGTTGTTTTGATATTTCAAATGTATTAATTGGTAAATTGACTATTTTCGTTACATGAGTTTTGTTCTACAAGTAACCGTTTTTATAGATATCACAAATTTATAGCAAATGAATTCGCTTTTAATTTAGAAGCGCCAAAAGCATCGTTACTGCCTTAAAATAGTATTGTTTTCTCTTAAGCTCCTTTCGAGGTTAGCTTATTTTTCATTCTGATGAGCTTTTTGAGCATCCATACCAATTTCACTCATGATGCCACATACCGCATTCTCAATATCATTTATGCGCTCATTCATATCATCTAAGTAACGCAAAAACTCATCTGACATTGATTGGGAATGAGATTTTAACTCTCCTAACATATTCTGAAGGAGTTCTTGCATTTCTGAGGTAGCCGAAGATGTTCCTACTGGATTTTCCGAAGAGTCTCGAACAGTTACGACATTCGATTCGGTAGTGTCGCCATTGTCAGGAGCTGCAAGACAGATTATGGAAGATTACCTAACAGAAAAACAAATCAAAACGACGTAGCATTACTTTCCATGTATACTATACCGGTATCAGGCTTTATCATTTCTCGTAAGATTTGATTTTCGTTTGACCTCATTTGATTAGAGCCTGCTTCATCCGTATTTTTTCCAGTCAAATATTTTTTATCCCTGTCATTCGTCTCCAGCATTATTAATACTCATTGTTTTCGCTCGGTGGGGCTTTATTTTTTGCTACCAAGGTTAGTTGGTATCAAAGCTCTTGATAGGGCTGCGTATATAATGAGATATAGAGGCAGTAATGCAGCTATTCAACGACATACATCAGCAAGTAAGGGAGTAAAGCTAAAATGGAGATGTCTCTCGGGTCACGTAAGAAAAATATTAACACGTGAAATAACACGCGTTTACTGTTGATAAATACACACGTAAACTGACCTAAAAGTGCAAAAGATACACTCAAAAAGCCGGTAAGTTTCCGCTCTGGAGTGTTTTTACAGTTTTGAAAATACTGCAAGAAAGAGTATGCAGATAAAGTACTGAAGAGAATTGTTCCAATAATTTTGCACGCTTGGCAAGATTCGGGTTCTGTTAATGTACTACAATTGTCTTGGCCTGTAATTAAATGATTAATGGGAGAACAAATTTTGGTAAACACTCCATTTTGTCGAATAGGGAAAAATTGTATTGGATGTACGCAAGTCGTAGGAATTTTTGACAATGCTTGCGAAAAACTGCCTTTTACAGGAGATTCTACGGTTCTCGCAGATTCACCGATGAAACCACCCCAGGAATTACTCCAAGGGAACGCTAAAACATCCGCAGAAATTATTTTAGGAAGAGGACAAACAGGGCGAATTTTGTCCTCTATATGTTCTTCTTTAAATGTTCGGGCCATTAAATCAAATGATTGGGTAAGAAATCCGCCGAAAAATAGTGAGTGAACTACTTACTCATGACTCGGGCTTTGAATGATTAAATGCAGGCGCCACGTGTGGACGGGGTTACGGAGAATCCGAAAAATTCCGTTTCTTCTAATCGCTCTTACTTCGTTTCAATGCCCTACTACCACTAGAGTAGTGGGGACAGCTTGCAGCTTTACTCTCTCATCCTGTGAAAGCAACGAACTACTGAGTATTCATCCTACATGGCTGCTTCTTATAGTTATTTGGTGGTAAAAATGTCATTTTTCTTTTGCAATATCGAAGCACTTTAAAGAGAACCACATTGTTCGACCTTGCCGCGGTAAAACTTCTGTCTTCGTTCATCGTTATTATTGCCGCTGTTCCCTTCCTGCTAGACCCTGAGCAATCATTACTACGCCGTAAATCTTTTTTTTCTTAAATGATGATGCGTTCCGCTGATAGCTTTGTGTAATGCTGTATTTGGCAAAATGCTGTCAAGGACAGGTATATTCAAAGCGTTGCTCTTTTTGATGAGTTGCTCCGTACTGTTCTCCTTGGCTTTTTTTGCTAATGCTTTTCGCGTAAACCTTCCTCTTGCTCGCTCATCTTGCCTCCAACCAGTTTCTACTTCTCCCTGTGAAGTTCCTTCTAATGTAAACCCGTGCAGTACCTTGTTTAACAGCCGGAAATTCCACCTATGGAGCATCTATAACGATTTTCCCTACCGCCTGTCTCCAAATTTACAAGCATCCTATAAAATTAATCTTGTTTCTTCAACAGGTACGTTTCAAAACATGAAAGATAAATTCATAAATTGCGTTGAACTACTTTGATTTCTTTTAATGCATTCCTATGGAGAGTATGCACATTCCGTACTTTTTCCACGTATTTTAGGCGTCTTTTTTTTCAGGAAATACGACTATAGCTTGTGATGAATCAGACTATATTTTAGATGCGGCAGAAAATGCTGGTGTCGAGTTGCCATATTCTTGTCGGGGAGGTAGCTGCAGTACTTGCGCGGGAAGATTACTTAAGGGATCTGTCGACAATTCTGAGCAAAGTTTTATGGAAGATGAACAGGTCGAAAATGGATTTGTTTTGCTATGCACCGCGTATCCTAAGAGTGATTGCACTATTCTTACTCATCAAGAAGAAGAGTTAATGTGAACTTCATCTGATGAAATTATGACGTCGATTTCGATCTTTCCGGCTACACATTTACTTAACCCATTGATGAATATATTCCCTTCGCAATGGCTGAAGAGTGGTATGTGGTTGCAGCATTTTATTTAGCAATAGCTCGTGATAATGGATATATTTATGATTTCGTATTCTATATCGCAATTTGTACTGCAATACAAAAAGTAAGTGAAATTTTTTGAAAGCCTCTTAAGATGAATAGTATGGTCCAGACAACCATAATTGACTGCTTTCTATATCGCTAATCTTATTTTTTTTGCAATTATAAATTTGTAATTAGTGCTTCTTCTATGCTAATTCTTTGTGTGCTGCAAGTTAATTGTATCAAATCAGCGATAGAACCAATTGCAGTGCGTGAAAAAATGGTAGCGCCAACCAACCCAAGATACGAAAACTTTGGAATGTAAATAAAAATAAAGCGGGATAAAATTGCATCATACAAAATGCGCAAAACAAAAAGCGAAAATCCAAAATGGTAGTCCTTACAGTACTTTTTATTTATGGATCCTAAGGTGAGTAGAAATGTTGGTATTTCCTCTGGGAAAAAGACAGCATTTTGAAATTTCCAATGAATGGAATTTACCAACAAGGAAAAGTAGAAAAAACGATACAAGTAGCCACTGATGTGGTGGAATTGTTCTCGATACGTAAAAATTCCTAGAAGAGTATCAAGCACAACGAATTAGGCATAAAATATTACATTTACTAAGACAGTTCGGATTGAAATAACCCTTTAATAAGCGATTCATCTTCCTTGTTCTTGTCGAGTAACACCTCTGCAATATTGTCGTGAGAGGAAAATACACTGCTATAATGAAAATATAACAGAGACTATTAGGCGTACCGTTTTATGTAAGAAGCTAATAGCAAAAGGAAATGCCCAGAGAGCAGTTAAAAACGATACCCCAAGGGAGTATATCCAAAACTTTTTTTCTTAGTGCTAGTGTTGAAGTATTTAATTGCCAAATTGTACAAAATTAAATTGTAAGTAAAGCACGTCAAAACAGTTCGATGATGAATTTCCCAAAATGATTTTGAAAATAAAAAGGTTAGACCGAGGGATTGGTAACGAACCACCTGATGCATCAACATAAATTCCATTTTGTAATTTGTAAAAGAGGATAGGCAAATCGTAAGCGCGAATTCAACGATTCGTAGTAAAGGGAAATACAAGCCAGGCAAACTTTCAGCAGCAATTTGCAAAAATATGCACAACGAAGATACATACGAGACCTAGTCAACTCGTACCCTACTTTCCACTACTACCCGGGTTATTCCGCAACTACTTTCCGTATGGGTTAACTTAGTCCTACATATATCATTTCATTAATTCACTTTCATTCCTACACTATTTATTCACGGCATAATTACTTAACCTAAACATTAATTACATATCCTAGCATTAATTACTTAACCTAAACTCTATTTAAATACTACTTATTTACTATCTACATACGCTACAAATCCATTTGTTACATTCTTGCTAAAGAAATTCTCATTTTCTCCTATTCATAAGTGAAACATGCCTTCCCTTTACTGAAAACTCGGAGCTTATATTTAATTTCCTTAAATTAAAATTTGTTATTATAACTATACAAATGCGTTATTGTCGATTGCAGCAATAAAGATAGCTAGAATGCATTCATTATTCACAAGTACACAAATGGCAATCTCTGGCATTAGAATTCATTTCTGTATACATATGAGAGTGAGCAACGCATGAATGTTTCCTTATAATATTAATGATGTAATTAATTTCATCAAGACCGCGCGTGTATATAGCCATACTAAAGATAGAATTTACTTCACACTGTTGTTAATCCTATTGAGGTTGTACTGATCATTTCCGCCGCATCTATGGAATAAACTTTTGCTAATTGAGTTTCATGGCAGAAATTTTTACCCCAGTTCTTTCTTGCAGAAATTTATTCACTACATTAACTCAAAACTTTTGCTCCTGTTTAATTCTAAACTCAGGGAGAGCAAAAGTAACTGTATTGCCTTATCAAATGTACATAGTGAACTGCGTCATATATTACCAACAGTTGTCTGCCAGGTAAAGTATATTTATTTTATAAAAACTATGTAGCATCCATCTCATTCTTAATCCACAACAAGCACAATCCAATTCGTTTATGCATTCTTCTCACATTTTGATAAGCAGTGGGTCTATGCGCGGAATTTTATCACAAAGTCAACCCGTTTGCATTGCTGTAGTTCCTTGCACAAACTCGTACGAATACAAACTCTCATCAATGAAAAAGTGGTGTGTAACAGATATCAATCTCAGCCATTACAGAATATACCTATGGACTTGATGCATCATGTTTTGTATCCAATGCCGGGTTTCTCTAAAAACATTGTTCATCATGATTTGCTGTTGCTTATTTTATTTTGCTTTTCTACAGGTGATTTGGGTGCTTACTCAATCATTCTCTGTCTAGCAATTCGTTAGAGTAAAAAAATGTGATATTTTGTTCTTTTTATTTCATTAATCTGTTTAAAATGTGTTGATTTATTTTGTTTGGTGATTGTTTTCGTATGATTCGCTTCTCTGTTACTACTTGAGCATCCAGGAATTTGTTTAAATTCACTTTTTTTTCAGTTGTTTTTGTGATTTTTGTGTGATGAGTTGCTGAAAGGCAGTAGCCAGAATATAAAATTGGTAACTTCTTAGCAATAAAATGTTAATTTCTATGTTTTTATTTTTAGAAGTCATCTTTTACTTGTTACTGTTCCGATTTTACTGACGGGTAGGATAGAGTTAATTAATATTTTGCTTATGGGCGCTTACTCCCGAACAGATTTTGTTTTCGTTTTATGTGACGGTTCGCGAAATTAAGAGGTCTGACTGCCTACTTTAACCTACGGGTACACTTGCAGAGCAAGAAAGTGTTTCCTTTACTTTGACTATAGTAGGCTCTTGCATAATAAAATCTTTATCCTTATCTGTCTTCCTCCTTCTCTTCCTGTCGCTCAATCTAAATATTTCCGTTTTCTCTTTTCTTATTAGGCTCACTAGTTGGGAAATATTGTTCTTTGAAACTGTTTACCTTCTACTTTACCCAAGTTTGCCAGTGCATATTGCGTCCTCGCTCTCTCGAGAAGTATTCTCGAAGTTCAGTTTCTGCAGCATCTTTCACAATATGCAAAGTAAATTTTGGGCCGGGGGAGATTTCTCCGAGTCCGAATTCGACAGTGGAGAATCCGTATTGGAGGCCCCTGAGGTATGTTGAAACTAATTTTAGCAGTAGCTTTCGCGAGGAAATGTTACCATCATGCAGGCTAGCACACTAGTGAAGTACTTTCATCCTCTAAAGTGTCTCTATTTTGTAGTATTGGTATATTCCGTCGCTTGAAACGTAAATGGAAATACGATTTGCTATTATTTGCTGAGGGAGCCTTTATTTTTTGTAGTAAAATATTAACTTCAATGTGAAAGTGTTTTTTGTATGGAGCAATCGAATATTCTAGTTTTATTTCTACTCTTGCTGTATTGTTTTGCTAGGCTAAAAAACCAGCTGCAGGTTTGTATAGAGCAGCCAGCATTCATAGCGATGAGGAGGAGCATCGTGTAGTTCGCAGTTTTAAGAATCGCCGCTGGGACGACATGCGAGAAGTCATAAAACAAATGTACAATCACATGAAAATAAAGGATTTTGTACAGCTTGGAAAAGGTATGTTTTTCCAAGCTGTAATTGTATCTATTCATAAATATGACTTTGCAAGAACTTTTGCTTTTTTGTTGTTGTAGATTACGAAAATCTTCTTAAATATATTGGAAAAGTTACCCTTTTAATCGAGCAAGAGGGTCCACCCAGCTTTTTTATTCGAACTGTTGTGGAAGTAGAGGAATATGTTGAAAAGCAGCTGAAGGATAAGGAAGGTTTCAAGAAATTGTCTAAAGGAAGGGCATCCGCTTTGAATACACTACGAGCAAAGGTAAGTATATCTTTGTGGTTGTATTTTTGTTCAACGGATTAAAACATAAATGCATGTTATTTGAATGCAGCTTCGAAAATCTACAGAGCTCTGGCAAGTATATCTTGATCAATGCCGAAAAAATCCCAACGATTTTCTTTCTGCTGAAAGTGAAGAATCTGATGCTTCAGTTGCTGTCAGTTTTTATGTGCTGTGTCGGAATATTTCATGCGAAATAGATGCAGCAGCGTCAGCATAAACTAAAGTGATTTTAAGTGGAAAATATTATCTGTGTGTGCGTGCAGTCTTCAGAAAGCGATGATTATAGCGAGGATGAATTGGAGGGTGATAGTGAAGGGGAGGCTAAATCAGAGAAAAAGGTTGTTGCAAAGTTAGGTTCTTCGCAATTTGATAGCGATGATGAATCAGAATGGTCTGATGAAGAAGTCGCCGCTATTTCTGCCGACGAGAATGATAGGCTAGCATCTGTCATGGTGGGTATTTTTTGAAAGTGCTTTATTAATGCTTTTTTGTTGGTCTTAAAAGCATTGCATGTGCACACGCAAGTATTTTTTGCTTTTTTCTTTTAAATACTTGATAGTTAATTTTGTAAAATCACAAGAGATATACTTGTCATTGAATTGAATTTTCTTTTTCATTTTGTTTTGTATTCGTGATAAATTCATTCCGTAGAATGTGAGTTTCATGATAGGTTTGATTGCCATGGAAGCAATGGTTTTTGTCATCTGAATGCTTGTATTTTGTAATGAGATGTGCATACTGCGAATGAATTTTTAGGACATTTGGGGCATCAAGGCAACTCTTAGGGATAGTGGGGCTGTTAAGGGCCCCAAGCAGCGGACAAAGACAACGAAAGATGTCAAAGGAAAAGAAGGGGAAAAGTCAGAAATCGCTCTAGCTGCAAAAGTAGGACTTTTAGCTTCCTATAGATAAAATTATTTTTTGCATTCGTATTTTTCAGGTCTATCCGCACATTTTTTCCGTTTACGTTCGTTGTAGGATTTGCTTGTGTTTTGTTAATAATTGCTCTCCTGTTTGTTCTGAAGAAAATAGGGTCATTTTTTTCAGGATATTGAAAGTTTGTTTGATACCACTGACATAACTGCGGAGGCGATCCAAAAGCGCGTTCAATCTGTAGTAGAAAAACGTGGTCGCCGAGGCGTGGATCGCTCAGAACAAATGAATATTTTGAAGCGTATGGCAGACATTGCAAAGTGCGTAGGACAGCAGTGCTATGTGGAAGTTTTGGCCCAGCTTGTTACGGCAGAATTCGATACAACTTCAGGTTCTATTATAACGCAGATATTCATATACATGTGTGTAAAATTGTTTTTCTCCGCTAATTTTTTAAAGATTTCTTCGTGGAGTGTACATGTTTCAACACTGAGTTTTGTTCCACTGTTTCAATGTGTTGCACACTTTTTGATTGGTCTGTTTAGGAGGTCACGCCGGCCAATCTGCAGAAATGTGGCTGAATACGTACAAAAACTTGGAACAGATAGTATGCTTCGACATTTTTATCATATTTGGATATATTATGTGCTAATTTATTATTTGTGAACTGGGATAAATTGTTCAACGTTGGGTTGATCATTCTGTTTCATTATTTTTGTCCTGTTTTACAGCTAGAAATACTTGAAATCCAACCTACTGTCCGTCTGGTAGATGTTTCTGTGTCAGAAGAAATTTCTGAAGAACCGAATGAGCGAAATCCGGATAAAATTAGTACCACTATTGTCTCTGCATTCTTGGAGAGATTAGACGATGAACTCATTAAATCTCTACAACTTAAGGATGTTCATTCTGATGTGCGTTGAAAGAAACTTTTCTTTGTACTTGCTAACTTTTTGGCAATCTTCAGTGAATCTTTTTGTATCTTTGTATTGTTTAAAAGTGTTCCCTTTCTCTTTATAGCTGTACAAAGTACGCTTGGGTCACACTGTCGATATAATTGCTTTATTAAGCCGCACCAGCGAATATGTTATTTCCAAAGAAAATTTTGAGAAGGCAGCTTCTCTGGCTTTGAGGATTTTGGATCATGTCCACAATCTGTAGGTTTTTTCACTCAATGAAGATATCACAATCTTTCGTGATTACCCTATGTTCCTTATAATCTGCATGCGTTATAATATATCGAATAATTTATGATTTATTACTCTGTTTAATGTAAATTAGCATCTTACGAGGTGATGGATGTTGCATTCATTTTATTTCTATTGTGTAGACAAGACACTGTTGCATCGAGCGCCTGGGAATTAGTGAAGAGACGACTTAAAAAATGCCCTCAATTTATTTCGGGTGAAGTTCAACCATCTTCTGTTGTGGAATATCTCGCTGAAATCATTTCAAAATACGGTAGGGGGTGTGCAATGGATTTTTTCTACTGCTAACTTATTATAACGTAATATTTATGATACTCTGAATCTATTTTTTAAAAAATCGACATTTTGTGAACTGAAATCATTTTTGGCTATCGGGTGAAGGATACTGCAAGTTTCTTGCTCTATTTTTGTTCGTTTTACATACTACTGCAGGAGAACATAGAGAAAAGGTTCATGCGCAGCTTCACTTGGCCTATAACAAGAATCTACATGATTACTACTATGAAGCGCGTGATCTCCTTCAAATACCCAGTATGCACGAGCTGTGCATGCAACTGGATGTGCGCACGCAGATACTGTATAATCGTAATCTTGTACAGCTTGGATTCTGTGCATTTCGTAAAGGCCTCATAAGTGAAGCACATTCGTACCTTTCTGATATTTGTGCGCAGAATCGGCACAAGGAACTTTTGGCACAAGTACTACAGTATAGTTGATTTATGAAATAGATTAGCTTATACAGGGTTATCTATCTAAGATAGAAAACCAACCCTGCTAACGAATTTTTTGCATTCATTGAGTATTATTATACGGCAATTTTGCCTTGAGATACTGTGCTGTGATTGCTATTTTATGCCTGGGAGCATAGGGATAGTGTATGTCATCACATCTTGGCGAATATTTTGTCTAATGTGTATTTTTTCCTTGTGAAATGGAAGTTTTGCGTGTATTTTTTTGTTTGTTTATTCCTGTAAAAATGTTGGCTGGGGCAATAGCAGGTATAGGTTACGTTGCTGCGTATTTGTGTGTTTCAAAGTATGCATATGTGTTTCCAGGCCCTCTCAATGGTAAAAAATCAAGAGAAAACCCCTGAACAAGAACGAGCTGAGAGGCGGAGGCTACTACCCTATCATTTACACATTAATTTAGATCTTGTAGAAGGCGTTCATAATATGTACGTTTACTTTCTTTCAAACTACATACTTTGACCCTTTGTTAGAAATTTCTGAAGTCCTGCTACGAATGAGGATTTAAAATTGTGTACAAATTTTCTGTGTTTTAGTTGCGCAATGCTGCTTGAGGTTCCTCATCGAGCGAAGAACCGCTACTCTTCGGACTTTCAAATTTCGCGGCAATTTTCTAGGATGCTGGAAATTTACGATTCTCAATCATTTCAAGGACCACCGGAAAACCAGCGCGAGATGATTGTGGCTGCTATGAAAGCATTGCAAAAAGGGGATTGGAAAGAGTGTAGTCGTCATGTTTTTAATTTGAATATTTGGGATAAATTTGTTAATCCAGACAATGTGAAAGAGGTTCTTTTGAATCATATTAAGAGGGAAGCAATGAGAACATACATATTCTCGGTATGTTTTTAATCACTGTCCTAAAGGATATTTTTGCACCAATTTGTTTATAAACTATATGATTTGTTATTGTTTGAGCGCTAAGGATGCCTGTCCTGTGCGTTTGCAGTATTTGGCCTTGTACGAGTCTTTTTCTGTTTCCCAGCTTTCATCTATGTTTCTATTACAAAAGGGGGAGGTGCATTCCATTGTCAGCAAGGTACGTTAGCCTAAAAGTCTTTTTGGTACAACTTGATTGATAATTTCAAGTGAACTGTAGTATATTGTAGGTAGTGGCATTTTAATCATGGTAGGGAGTTGCTCTCTGAGGGATACTCGTTTTGAAATGGCGTTGCTTCTATTTTATTGACGAGTAACTTTTGGAGTGCAATTAATCTTACTTTCTTGCATTCCTGTATCTCTTATACGTGGATGGTGCAGATGATGGTGTATGAAGAAATTCATGCAAACTGGGATGAAACGAGTCAAAACATTATCATTAACAGAGTGGAACCCTCACGTCTGCAACAACTTGCCTTATCTATTGCTGAGAATATCAGCATTGCTGTCGAGCAGAATGAATTGACTCTTAACATGAAGAATCCCAAGTAAGTCTTGTTAACATATATCCTAGAAGACAAGTCATTATTCATGCTTTGAAATGGTACAGAAATAGTCTTTGCGCTTGCATTGTTAGATTTGCCCTATCTCATGATCGTCGATCTCCCTTTCAACAACATGGAGATCGACAGCATGGTTGGGGTGGACGAGGTTATATGGAAACTCATGGGAATCTTGGCACAAGTGGGCGTGGCCAACGTGGCTATCGTGTTTCAAAAAAAGGGAATGCAAATGTAAACCGAAATCGTCGAGAATTCAACAAATCCACTGCAATAAAGGTTGTTATACTTCATAAGTAGAGTATGAATTATATTGGATGTACTATCTTTATTATTTTTACTATTCCTATTTTTAGGCCTTACCGGTAATGTGAAAGCTTACCCATGAATGATGATTGGATAATCAAGGTGTTTCCGATTTTCAAAATTGCACTGAGAATGCACTTTTTTATTTCTGAAAATATACATGTTCAGTTATTATTCATCCCTTTAAGCCGCTATTAGTGGCGGCGTGCGACTTGATAACCTCTACATACAGTATAAACATAACTACCTTTACTTTACTATGTATGTGCAATGCCTTGCAATCATTTTTAGCGTGTTTATTTAACAAAAACTTTAAAACAAATCTTCAACAAGTTTTGTTCGTTTGAAAACGGGAAAGTTTATGATAATCAGAACTGCAGCAAAGATATCTAAGTAAAACGAATAATTTCCTATTCAATTATTAGTTGTTTCGTTCTGTATTTATAGCCGCTTCTCCATTCCAAGGAATTCTTGGCACTACATCGAAATTAGCACCTCCATGTTTCATTCTTTGTGTCACTGAAGGATTATACGAAGGACAAGCTATAAATTGGAGAGGATCGTGAGCGCCACTTGTCATTCCATTGCGAAAATAATTAGTAGGTAGAACTTGATCAGCAGAGCATCCATTTATCTCTATTCCCTGTAGCGTTTCCAATGTCGAAGCACTTTTAGTATTTCCATTTATACTACCTCGACCAGGTTGAGGAACACATGGGTCGGCTGTCACCGCCCATTGAGATATCTTGCGTGACATCTTGCGTTTATCATATGAAGTGCTACTGCCAACGGGATTCTTATTACCTGCATCAGAAAATGTTTTGAACCAATTCATTCATCGAACAATAAATTTCCTACTGTCTAGTAAGACAAGTTTTCTATCCGCAGAAACTTTACCAAGATTTGAAGATATAGTATATCTTTCTTGTATTGATTCATCCTTGCCATTAAAATCTAGATTCAACCCATCAGTACAATTATTTTCATACTTCTTGAAGGACTCGCTACAGTATGAAGTACCTGGTTCACCCGTTTTTCCGTGACTATAGTAACTACACGACAAATTAGAAACCAAATTTCCAGAAATGTAACGCTGAATAACAAGATAAAACAAGTATAATTTGAATCAAATAATTGAAGAAGATGCACTATCTTATGATCAATTACTTCGTGGGATATTTCATCCTCGAGTCTCCTAAGATCACCAAGGCATTTCCGTATCCCTTCAATAATAGTACGCTGACAAGCCCATGACTGTACAAACAGAAGATAAAGTAATTCAGACATGTAGTTGAATAAAATAAATAACAACTGCCTTGGCAATTCCCACCGTTGCTGCGTTGTTAATATCTTTGACTCTAAAAGATATTTTTGCTACTTCATTCCTCAATGTTTCTTTCTGTTTCCTTCGCTTTGCAATGTTTTCATCTGTATGGAGAAGATTTAAAGCTTTTCAAGTAGAAGCAATGTTAATTCAAAAATAAAAATCTATACATATCAAAGTAGCATACGGACCTTTAAAGTCAAGTTTAGAAAATTCTTCCGTGTAGTATGAATGATACGGTAATAAAGATGCACCTAGTTCCTTTAAATCGTAGCATTTCCTAGAATTAACAAAGTATTCTTTGAAAGGAACATCGATATCTGGATGCAAGACTTGGTGGCGATCACAAAAAAAGTGCTCCCGTAAGCTGTAAAAATCATTTAAATCGAATACTCTCTAATAAATTGAAGGAGAATTCAAAACTATACCTAAAGCATGCATTTTTCCTACCGTTTCCGGCGAGAAGCGAGACTCAACTCAAAATTTTTTAAAGCGTTGAGAGGGCTACTGAAATCTCGCTTGTAATCATCATACAGAGGAAATGTCCCACAGTCAATTCCATACATTTTCGAAAAAATTTCAGCAATTCCTTCATTTTTTCGCACAAAGGAATTGATTAAGTGTGGATACGGAGGAACTTTTCTTGAATCAATAACTAAAACAGCTGGAGATACTCTAGTCGCTTCAGGGAGCAACCATGGCAAAGAAATAAATTCAGTGGAGCAATATCGAGGTGGCTGATTAGAATAACACGTAATAGGGCAAGTCATCTTTGATCTTACGCTCTGAGAAGCAGAATAAGAGGGAGGAGAAATACATTTATCAGCGAAGGATTGAGAAGTAGTACTAGCTAGCAATTTTGTTGAGGATAAGCCTTTAGTAGGACAATTCGTGATCAAGTTCCTCGAAAGATCATCCAATGTAGTGCAGTTTGATGTAGA
The DNA here is from genome assembly GCA_015476325.1 of Cardiosporidium cionae. Classification (NCBI taxonomy): domain Eukaryota; phylum Apicomplexa; class Aconoidasida; order Nephromycida; genus Cardiosporidium; species Cardiosporidium cionae. Next base: position 14,192 of record JADAQX010000160.1, on the reverse strand, counting down.
ACCCAGAGCTTCTGTCGAAGATGCATTTCCATCTCGAGTGAATTTCATCCAAGTAGAAATTACTTTATTTTCATCCTGTAATAACGAACTGTTTTTATTATCAAATAAAGCACCTTCGTTCAGCAAGCTTCGCTCATTTTCTGAAAGATATGAAGTGGGCCAACTGCCGTTCCGTGCAGCATTCTCAGGATTATCCTCCTCAACGTCACTACTTAAAACATATTCAAATTTTTCGTCCTCAATCACACCATCATAACATGATGCAGAGTCCTCAAACCGATTCTCTCGATTCAACATTATACCATGTTTCATATTTTCCAATCGCACATGTTTGAATTTCATCAAAGTATTTGCACATTCTGATCCTAACATAGAAGACATCTGCTTCATTACGGCAGGAAGTGGATCCAGGCAAACCTTTTTCAAAATATGAACTTACAGAGAAATCCCAACAAATTGAATAGTCGAAACAAAAAAATGAGCTGCCATTTTGGATACATAACAGCGTAGTAGGTCCACTCCACTACAATTTTATCTGATTTAATACGGATTGTTTCAAATATGAAATGATATACCTAAACAAATATAAAAATTCGCTGAGCTGAAGTTGCACTATCAGAGTAAAAAATACGTCGATCTTTACGAGAAATACAGCAATTTTATGAAGAGAATTCACGTTGTTTTCACATGCTGGGTTTCCCCAATTGCTGAGAGAGGTAGATCTCCATCCAATCAACCTACGAATGATGAATAATAATTACATTTACAAGAGTGAACACGATATGAAAGCGAATTTCAATTTTTCTGCAAAGCAACTCTTCGTCGCTTTGCAATACATGAACGATTAGCTAAAGCTCCCATTGCATCATACACACAGATGTCGATTTGTGCATTACGATGCACGAAATAAAAAAACAGACAATACTCTTTCACAAAAAGCTACTCTACAACAAGCGGGATCATAGTTCATACAGAAGAAAAAGAATGTAAAATGTTTCAGGGATAACAAGCAGGAGTAGGAACTACCGATACGGAAATTCAGTTCATTACTCCCTATAGCACTACAAAGCATATTTGCAAAAGCTACCACAAATATCCACAAATGAATATGCTGAAGAAACTCGCAGCGCGACGTAAAAGCTGCAGATGAGAACTACACCATCACCCCAACTATGCTAAAGCAGAGACAGCCAATAGAGTACACTAGCAACGAATAAGCATTAAGATTTCGTCACCAAATCAAACGTTTCTGAATTGCAGGTAAAAACGCAGTTACAAAAGTAACTTTTCTTTCCACATTCAATCTCTCAAATATGATGGGACTGCAGAGTTTTCATTGACAAATTGACATTCCCCAAGAAAAGCATATATGTAAGAGATATCATATTCTTAAGAACAGATACAGAAAAAACTTTATATTTTAATCGTATCCTTGTTGGATTTGCTTGAAGAGAAAATAGGACTCTAACTCATGAAACAGTCTAAACAATTTACGAAACAACCAATTTCAATGGAAGTTATGCTTTACCCAAATGATGGCACGCGATAAACGTTGTCGTGGAAATACCGCTGGTGGTTAACGGCAGAAAATATTCATCGATGTGCTAAGCAAAAAAAGGAACGTATGGAGTGAAAAGAAGCTGAAAAAGCGACCGAGAGACTACGCAACGATACGAAAGGGTAGATTGCTCGATAAGATAAATTCGGGTTGCGGTTCGGTCAGGTTGACGGAAAAAGGACTGTTACGCTATCGGAGCCAAAAAATTTACGACTCTGCCTGGCTGTATAATGGGAAAGTTCGACGAAAAAATATTGCGTGGGGTCGAAAGTAGCGACAAAGCTGAGCCTCGGTTTTCTTAATTCGTATTCGAAAAAATAGATAGGCGCGAGAATATATTTTTAACCGAGGGAATTTTTGCAAACGCTTGAATGAAGATATCTTTTTCGTTGGCTCCCCAAAACTCGAATCGGTTCTGCTAACAAACATGGCTAGTGACAGCTGTGTACTCCGACATAGGGGTCGAGTGCTGCTGAACATGCTGGCGCGTTCAATATCTCCGTGGAGCTTTACCTGCGTTAGTACCCCGCAAGAATTGCGTTGGCTCGTCCTAGCATTTTAGTTTCTGTGAACACCTTTTTTGGGTGATAATGGGGAGCGTGTTGCTGACAGCTGCCAAGGTATATCAAATCAAATTGTCGACGATAATCTAAAAGTGTACATCCCATTAAATTGGTATGGGGGAAGTTGCCGTTGCCTTGCTATTTTCAAATATTTGCTACAATTACGAGCTTTCATGCGAAAGTTTGTGATATTTTTATTTACGTTGCCAGAAAAAGGGATGCAAGTGAAGCAATTTTCAGCGTCAAAAAATTTCACGTGATGCGAATATCGTAAATATATATAGTATATATTAACGATAGAAACAATGGAGAAGAAAAATGCTACGCGAATATCGGACTCCATTACATTCATCCTGCAAATTTTTTTATTTTAGTGCTTTTCGCGGAGTGTATATTTTTGAAGTTGAAAATTTATCATACGCGCATAACCAACAGTATTTGCTTATTTCGTGAAAGCAGTGACCATTTCCAGTTAAATAGCGTTTAAATCAATTCCATTTCAGCGTAGATAGTATAACTGCGTCTACAAAACAATAATCGCAGTTTCTACATCTGATTAGAAAGTAAAATTCAGTTATTTTATTTTCTGACAAGAGCGAAGAATCCAGATGTTTGTTTATTCACTCTCACCATGCGAGTTGCTGTTGCACAATCACAACTGGTGTTTACGAATGTTCTAGCATTAATCGTGTTTCTTTGTATATCCAAATTTTGCGTCACGATTGCTTTTGCCAAATCCCGTAATTATGACGGCGAACCCATCAACGGCACTCCACTTCAACGAAGACTAAGTCTGATTCCGAAAGGCAGCGATGGAACTACGGCGGACAACGCAGCTTACAAGCGAGTGTCAAAAAATGCAGTGCCTAATACATGGGAAGCAAGACCCAGTCTCATCGAGAAGAGACCCGTTTCAGCAGTGGAAATAAATATATCTAATCACGAACAAGATGTAACAGCAAATGGCGGAAGCTTTGCAGAGAATTTATCAAGGAGGTACAATGCTGCAAATTTACGTAATATTGTTCCACCTGAAGAGTTAGATAAAAGCAACCCTCCAGGTGAGGGTGCAGCTGAAAGTACGCAGGAAACTAACGAGCAAAAGAAAGCCAGAGCTGATGAAAAGGAGCGGCAGATCGCATTAAAATATGCCCAATCAAAAGGGGCACTAAATGTTATACGAAAACGTTCAAGAGTATACCCGAGCGAAGCACCTTCCAAAAAGAAACATTTGCAACAACGAAAGGAAGTGGACTCATCACCCACTACGAAGCAAATGCAACATCACAGGACCGCATCCGAGGTTGCTCTTTTGCAATTGATAAATTCGGAGATGCCCACCGAGCAGTCAGAGGTATATCTTGTGCAGAAACAGTTGCAAGAAGTTGAATTGCAGCAACTAAACGCGCAGAAGCAACAACAGCAAGCTCTGCAACAACAGCAGGTGGCACTGCAGCAACTACAACTGACCCAGCAGCAACTACAACAACACCAGCTGAAACATCAACAGCAGCTTACCTCAGCGCAATTACAACAACAGCAGATTTCTCAGCAGGCTATAGCCCAACAACAGGCTGTAGCCCAACAACAGGCTGTAGTCCAACCGCAGGCTGCTGCTCAACAACAGGCTGTAACCCAACAACAGGCTGTAGTCCAACCGCAGGCTGCTGCTCAACAACAGGCTGCTGCTCAACAACAGGCTGTAGCCCAACAACAGGCTGTAGTCCAACCGCAGGCTGCTGCTCAACAACAGGCTGTAGCCCAACAACAGGCTGTAGCCCAACAACAGGCTGTAGCCCAACAGCAGGCTATAATAGCCCAACAACAGGCTGTAGCCCAACAACAGGCTGCTGCTCAACAACAGGCTGTAACCCAACAGCAGGCTGCTGCCCAATAACAAATTGTGTAGCCGAACGGTAGAAAGCAACTCTTTACAAAAACTTTTACCCGTAACTTAAGCAAGAAAGTTTTGATTTTTGGAAACCTATTTTATCCATTAATTTCAGCGAAATTTTTACCTGCAGCTTTTAGCTTTATATTGACTATGGAAACAGGCTGCATAATAACTGTAGTTTTTTTTAAAGAAAACATGTAGACATATTTAAGTAGAGGCTACGATTTTGCATTTCTATCGTACCTGCTAATACATGCCTTGTGTAATATCATTTTAACAAGGTATATGAAAATGGAATTTCTTCCTTAATGAAATGCAGTCTAAAGTCTACACATTTCTTATTGCTACACTCTGGTGTAGGTAGCAACATCAGTTTTATCGTCGAAGTTTGCATTATCCTCCGTAAGGATCCGCAGTGTCGAGGTTCTCTTTTAAGGGTGTAGAGTATCATGTTAATGTTGCCTTTCAACAAAAAAACTATGATGAAGATGCATATGTTGATAAATAAATAGAAAAAACAGCGATAATAGGCTACTTTCACCGCTAATTAGTAACTTTCTGATGAAACCATTTTTCTGCGCAATGACTTCACTTAATACTAAACCTGTGCACAAAAAGTATATACTTACTCCAACAGTATTCCCAATGTGGCTGGAGATATAACCGGTGCCCGCCATACGCCAAATGCTCCCCCACTTCCAAATACATTGAAAGACGAAGGAAATATATGGCGGGAAATGTCTCACTTTTCAACTTATAAGTTATGACTCGGCGCACTTTTTTCTCACGGATTTATGGTAGATAACTCATTTTTCCTTCTACATGATTGTATAATTACTCTATCATATCTGTTCGAATTTCCGTATTCTCTTTCAAAATAGAATGGCTGATTACTTTATTCCGTAAGCAAACCAATAGCCCAGGAAAGATGGACCTAGAAAGGAAAAGTCAAGTTTTTGTCTACATAATGAATAACTCATCTTTTAATTCTATCTACAATTAGGTGGAGTCAAATCAGCTTGACGACTAAAATATTATATTTTACAACTAATCCACCGAAATGTAAATTCTAAACTACATCTAAATCAACGTTCAACCGCGCATATATTTCCCTTTGTATAAAAATGATTCACTCACCTTATGGTGTAAAATTACTTGCTTCAGCCATGCCAACTTGCAGAGTAAAGTTAACTGTTCAGCCATATTCATTCACAGGAAAGAATTGATTATTTGGAACGAAGCTAAAAAAATTCAAGTTAGATAAGGAGTTTTTTGAAAACTAGAAAGTGGATAGAAATGCACTCCAAATTATTTGCTGCACTGCACTAGCATGGAGAAGATATATGTTCTCACAATTCCATGATTAATTCTAATAAAAAAAACGATATTGTCACGAGCTTACATTATCCAAGACTTGCTCTTATAAAATCTATAAGCAAAGATTGCAAATTAAGTCATCGCGAAAGACTGTATCAAGATTATTTGTCCATATAACTACATTACTTCGGAAATATTCTAAGTAAAGAATTCTGTATTAATGCAAAAGCAGTTACGCTTTAGTAAATTGTAACATCGCCAATTTATAAAGTAGGCATGGCCGCATTGGGTTACGGATTTAAATATGCTGCATATTTAACAATAAGTGAATGACTGAAAGTAAAACACAAACATTCAAGCAAAGCCATTGCCCTAAAATTCACAAGAATGAAAGATGTCTTCAATGCATGCTACAGAACACATCGACATAACCTTCTCTTCTAACAGTGACGATAGTAACCATAACATATATATCATTATGGATCGGCCTGCAACCCAGTCTGTGTAAATTCGGCTTTAATGCAATTATGCATATAATATGATAAATACTGAGAATTCTCATGTTTTAATTACTCTTTGCACATGCAATTGCTCAATTGATAATGGCAATAAGCGCGCGTTTCCCAAAATTTCCGAATCAGCCTTTGGATTTTCTGCACAGTCAAAGTAGATACAAATGTAATGGCATACGATAAAGTGGCTAAGTTTCCACTAAAAAAATGCATGAAGCATATATCGTTAGAATGAAACCACATCTATGCTAGAATGAAGTTAAATAAAGGCAGAATGTCACACACCTTTTTATCCTAGGAGCAGTGCAGCATAAAGAGACAAAAAATAACGCAGGTTCGGCAGCATTTCTATATATGTAAATACATGGATAGAACTAATAATGCATACATTACTTAAGCTTCCACACTAGCAAAATAGCCAAGAATGTCTTATTTTTTATCAAGGCTTGTTTTGTTTGCAATGAAGTGTATAAATTCACTTTTCTAACTCTAATGAATTTTTTTTATTGAAAGGCACTAAGGATAAACAAATAAGTATACGTTGTCACCTAAAATGTAAATAAAAATTTTTTTTCCACCCATAAAAAAGTATTGGCAAGCTAACATGAGTATAACATGACGTACTTCTTTTTAGCAAAGGCAACAGATGTTATTTTTGTCTTTAAATCAAACTTTTAGTGCAATTATTTTTGTGCCTTGCAGATTTTTTGTTATTTTTTAGAATGTACAAATCAGTACTCATTTAAATCTTGCATAAAAATACTATAATACTTTCCAATTGAATTCAATTCATTTTTTCTTTGAACAATCAAAGCAGCATGCTATCTGTTGATGCTTGTTCTCTTACTTTAATGATTCTACTATCTATTCATATTATCATGTTAAGCATTGATCCCAGTACTACTCAATTTAGTAACTTTATAAATTCTATTGTTGAAGAATGGCATTTTAAAATGACTTTTCGTAAGCGTGTGATTAAGCAACTAATATAATTAGTAGCAGCAAACAAGCGTCTAATTACAAAACTGAAGAAATTAAAAATTTTAGAACCCACATTTCTGAAAATGATGTGATTGTTACAAATGATACACATATAGTTTTTTTCTATGCTATAAAAAAGAAAACATGAGTAGCGGCATAAAATGAAAGTGCAAATGCAATTTTGTTCATGCTTGCACTGCAGTGACCATTTTTTCAGCAACGGTAGGCCATGGAACTTGCTGATTGGGTGACCTAAAATCTGTGTGATGACTAGAAAAAATGAGCTTCAAATTCAATAAAGCACTTCAAATTTATGGTTTTCTTGTCAAAAACCATTTGTTTTAAAATTATATTTTGATCTTGAAAAATTAGATTAGCAAGTAGCATAAGAGTAACAAAAGAATGCAATGGACGATCAAAATTATCAAATTTTTTGAAGCATTGCTAAATGATGAAAACAATCTAATGATCTTTTTCAGTATGACTAATAGTCACCTTTAAAATTTGCAATGAAAATTGGATGCTTACATAATGCAATACAAGAAAGTTTTTGCAAAGACAAGTTTTACCGAGAGAGCTAATTACTTTGGTCAATATGGCAACTATTAAAATAAAGCAGAAATAAAAATAATATCACTTCTTTTCGAATAAATGAAATTGCAATTATATCCTGCAAGTTTTCAAAGAATTTAATTTAAACTGGGAAGCTTCATTGCTGTATTTTCCCGATCATACCATTTAATATTCTCTTGTTCTCCGTTTTTAAACACTACTGAAAGCGAATTTTGTATTCGTTTTATCCTTTCATCCCCAATTTTCATTCCCTATTTGTATACATACTCAATGCAACTTTCAGTAAGATCTTGCAAGCAAACAATTCGTGCCAATATAAAGATAGTTTAGTACAAAATGTAGCATTCTAAAATCACTTTAGTATCGAACAAAATTGTTGCAAACTACGATATAATAGATGTATTATTAACATTTTTACACAAAAGAAGAGATGTGTTTTCATTTTTTTTTACATTGTAGCGCATTCATCATTGTGCATACACCTATTATATCGTCATGTGTAGCAAATCCAACATTGTTACCATGTTCAGACTAAAACGCCTTACACACTTTGATTCTTGTTTTTTATGCCCATCTTTTTAGGCTGTTTAAATATCATCTTTCCCTTAATTTCTTATACATTGTTTCAAGGGCATTCTCATCCTATGGATTTTTGATAGTTTCTTATACAGCCCTCTACTAGTGCAGTTTCCCTCATTGTTCAATCATGTTTATAATGCATAATTAATACGTAAGAAGTGTTTTTTCTAATAGTTTTGTTTGCCATGTTTATAACAAAAATGCTACAGCAGAGAAAGTGGGTGAATTTGTATGTAGCAAGTAATACATGCTTTGGCAACGGGAATAAAGGTGCTTCATGGATATTTTCGAGCTACGATATGGCTATGCTGGATGACAATGTAAAAATGTATGTACGCTTTCGAAAAGAACATTAAGAAATGCTGGAAATAAGAAATGCATTCCTTTATACATCGTTGTTATACAGGTGCCGTATGTTTTGGCATTGTGCATTTTTGCTTTGCATTTCTTTTCAAAATAATTTCAAGTAATCATTGACTACCTTGTCCAAAAAGAAATGCACACTGAATAAGTGCGGATGATTTACATTTAATTAGGCTATTGCTGAGAGTTTTTTCTTAAATTGTGTAGAAGTATAGCTAGAGATTAGATCTGCAGAGCAAACAATAGAGAGAAACCATAAACTACACACAGCAGCCACAAAGTCAGAACAAGAAAAGCGTATTTTACTTTTCATTCATCTGTAAAGCCTAGAATACAAACAATTCTTTGTATTTATCAAACACTAGAAATGTTTTAGTATGACCGAAAAAGTAAACGATCACGGTATCAGTGTACTCCTGGAACTGAAAACATTAAATACTTTCATAAAGCCCCTTAATTAGCTGGAGTTCATATAATTGAGCAGTAAACAGCACTAAATTACGTGAAATTTATTATCTAGAATGCTGATGAACATTTAAGCAAAATACTGAAAAAGTGCAAGTGCCGAAAAAAATCATATGCATAGATAATTTCATTCATCATAATTAGCATAGCATTCCTTACATATTACAAGTGAATTGCTATTTACCTTATACTAAATTGTTCCTAGGTAGCATTAACATTCGTGTTCAAAGAAATTCCTTGCGGGCTATAATTTCGTGCCAACAGAAAATAGATACTGACTAAGAGGAAGTTCTTACAAAGAATTAAATTAGAAAGATCCAACAAGGTAAACCAGTGAGAAATTTCATCAACCCTCAAATGAATCCAAAAAGCATAAATTGATACTAAATTGAAGGGAAAAATAATCATGGCCTGATAGAAAATATTTAATATTATATCATATTCTAACTATAGATGCTTGAAACAAATGTGCTGACTACAATTTAATGATGGATTAGTTGCATCACATCAAAAATATAAGGAACAAAAAGAAAGATTGAAGTTAGAGCTCAAAAGTTTTAACATTTCTCATTGTAGAATTACAAACCTTCAACGTCAACGAGAAATAACTTGCCACAGAGGCAGCCCACACTTTCAGGGACGCGAAAGTATGCCATGAATCCGCGGATTTTGGCATATTTACTTTCAAGTTTTTAAGATAAAGCATTATCGGCAGAAAATGTACCACATATGGGAAAGTGATCACTAAAATGATTGATGGTAGTGCTTTTCCATGGTATGAAGCCAAACTTGAAATGGCGATAAAAAATTGGGATTGTTAGCGGAATTTGAATTGATTCTTGTTTAGTTTTCACTGAGCCACCGTAAATTTTAGACAACAGTAAGTAATCCAGGATCTGACGTTTTGGTATGCTCGGTCTTCCTTCTTCTGAAGCACACATCAATAAAGACTTTCTAGTAAACAAAGATTATGGCTTTGTCCTATCATGCACGTCGGATATTTAAAAGTAAAAATAATTTTGCTGCACGAACCATAGAAGCACAAATCATTCTTTTGTGTATCATAAGTTGTATGAGCAAATTCTATAGGTAATGCATCAATTGCATTTAAAAGATTACAGCCCAGTATTTTCTGGAAATACGGTTTATCTTCATTATATCGAACATTGAAATCACCACCAAAAATCAATGGTATATCATCAGAAAGAAAATCGCTAGGTGCATTAATTCCAATAGTTTTAAAAGAGGACAATATAGAAATTCCTGTAGGGTGTAATGGGTAAAGTTCCAGCCATTCTGCAAGCTCTGCAATTTGTTTTAAGCGAACTTCATTCTTTGACTCGCCCGCCTGAAGATGTGTCCCAACAATGTTGAATTTCTGGCCGCATTTATCGATTTGAACAAAAATGGCACCTTTGGAGCTGAAACAATCAGGGAAAGCAGCGTGATGAAATAAATATCCATGACAAGATACAATAGGATACTTGCTTAAAATTTTTAAGCCGCTGTGCTGAACCTTCGGTTTATGAAAGTTTCCGGATATACTATCCCAACTCCTTGTCATTGCCATACCACCGTCACTTGAATTTACTAATACTTCCCTAAATTTCTTATTATGAAATGCATTGCTCGTTTCGTTATCTTCTCGCGACGAAATATGAGGTATGCTGCTGTGAAAACTGCTGCGCAATATTGAGGTTTGGTATGGATATTGTAATTCTTGTTTGCTACTCGAGTGCAAAAGATCGTTTGCTCTTGAAGAAAACACTTCACATAAAATCATAACGTCGGGATTTTTCAGTTCGATAATTTGCTTCAAGGTGGAAATAAGATGTTCCACGCGACTTGAAGTGTTGTACGAGAGAGTAAAAATTCCTGGTGTCATCTGAACATTGTACGCAACAACTTTCAAGTTCCTGTAGCCATTAAATGGGTGACCAGAGCTTGACGGTACCATTTCAATGAAACTAGGCATTACAAGTTGCCTTGTGGGAAAAATATAATTATCGAAAAGGAAGTAGTACCTCGAAAAGAGAGGCACTGCATTTTAGTAATAAGATTCTTCTACAATTATGGAGGTCATTGACAGGTGAATATAATAGCAAGAGAATGAATATTTCGGAGCACCTACTAATTCTACGCGCTTATATTGATGCGGTCTAAAAAGTATACCAATCGCACCTTATTCTCAAGAATGGCACCCACCCTACTTTTATACTGGAAATGTTAAGTTCATTTCAGCGCCAAAAAAGGAAAGCGAGCATCATTGTCATTCCCGCGCCTCGTGTGGCTGTAACGAGCTATCAGAAACCATGCTTTCATGTTGCATATCAAGAATTTTTCAGCACATAAAAGTTAATGGTTGTAGTTTGCGCGTGGAACTAATAAAGTAACTGTCACTTAATTCTTGCAAATTGCATTTTTTCTGGGTGTCTTTTGAAAGAGTTAAACTTCGCAGGTGGCCACAAAAATATTGGATGGCTGCAGTGTCTCCTTATTTGTCGAGACGTGCTCCACACGGTAATTATCTACAGCAGTCACGGAAAAATGCGTATTCTTCAAACAATATTTGGACAGTTATTTTCTTATAAACCAGTCATGTGATTCAAGGAAGTTTCCTGTGAAGAAACCTACTATTTTTTTATCTTTCATACGCTTTAATTGCATTATACCTTCCATTCTGTTACGATGCATGGCGCAGTACGCAGAGATCGCCGTACTTTGAAGCAAAGAACGCGTCAAGGCCCATACACTTTTGTATGCTCCGTTGTGTCTGGAGTATCTTCTGTTTTTTCTTCTTTGTTAGGAAAAGGCCATGGAGACAGTAGTAAATCAAATTTAGCCAACTCGGACCAAAGGCAGCTTAAAGATAATTTGTTGCCATGTAGGAATTGCCTTGACACTCAATCTCTCCCTCGGCCACTTTGTCCAAAAAATGCGAATGAGAGTATTCCTGGTTATAATAAGTCGTTATTTACAAACATTCTTGGCAATGCTCGACAAATAGGTTTACCGGGTGAACGGAATTATCAAAATTTGCGAGCAGCTAGTGAAGGCCCCTGTGATATGAAAGCATCTCAGGATAGTTTCACGGTACCTCGTCTGGACTCATCCACCTTTCAGCAAGCCTCTCAATCCTCGACGCAATTAACAGCATTGCCTGTGTCTATTCCGCATTTTTCTAGTGGAAGTATGGCATATCTGAATGGGAGGCACTCTCTTCATAGATCATTCAATCGGAGTACATGTGTACACTCGGATGGAACTACAATTCCAAGTACTTCTTTCTCTAAATCGTTTTCTTCCGGAGTGTTTGGGTTGCCTGTAAAAAGAGGAAATTGCCCTGTAGTAATTCCAGCATCTCCTGTACTTTCTCATACAATGACTTTGCATGCTGAATGCTCTTTGGAAGAACACTCCAACGTTGACGTCCCACATCAAGTGACATCTTCTTTTTCAGCGGATCGATTAGTGCATAGCGATGCATTTTTTAAATCGATTATACCGCCTGGTGGTGATATTGTTGACACTCCTTGCACTGGAAAATCACTGCTTAAACCCTCTCATAGAAGAATTCAGCCCTTACGTTTTCCTGAAAAAATGTCTGAGCATTCTTTGGAAGAATTAAAAAATGTGTACATGCGGTTTAGTCCACAGAGATATTCTATTCGCCTGAAAAAGATAATGGGAGATTCTCTAGATAGTCCTAAGTATCCGAATTTATACTTTAACGAAATTGATCCCATCTGTCCGGATAAGTCTAAACATAACGAAGTTGAAGTTGTAAACCCAACGGCTTTTTCAGATACTCGTGCTTCGAATATTTCACCACTGCTTAATTCGGCCTCTACACTTTCGTTTTCTTCCATGTTCTCATATAGTAATTCTGTTGAGAGTACTTCTCTTCACAAGTCTAATGAAAATGTTGTGTCAAATAGAAATGAGAGGGAATTTTGTGTCATTCCTTCCATTGGGAACAATTACGTTAGCCCTATAACAAAGGAATTGTTGAAGCATGTAGAACCTGTGATAGAAGGGAAAATAAAGGCTGACCATGTTGAGATAGCAGGGGATGTGCCTTCTCATGGAAATTGTGAGACAAGTATTTCGAATTTTAAGCAAAGCAGAAATTTGTTGAGATCAACTGAAGTACGAACAAGTGGGCATGAGATATCCCCTAAGAATAGTATGTCTTCCAAAAAGAGGTCAGCTCAAATGTTAGTTGATACAGAGAATAATGATCGGGTTTCCGCTCGAAACGGGAAACGCGGTGGAAACCTTACTTCCGACATTATAGGTAAGGGAAAGTGTTAGCTACAGAAAAAACCAGTCCTGCAAATATCGTATCAGCGCACAAATTCTATTTGAGTATGTTCTCTTAAATTTTATTTTGGAAATCATGTACTCTAGGGATTGGGTCATGAATGAAAATTGTGGGTTATTGAAGACAGATACAATTATGCGTTGGATTTATTACTTGAGCTTTTGTTGTTTAATGCAGGTACTTTGGCCTACACGACTCATTTGGCCACAGGGTCACAAGATTCATCAAAGTCGGCTTGCCCTTCTCGATCTTCAATCCAAGTTCAAACGCTTAATTCTACGGAGCCTCCTTCCATTTATCTTCCCTATCTTCATTTATCGAACTTTACTAAATCAGTGTCTGCGAACGTTCCCAGCTTTGCTGATACGTCGATCAATATGAACTCCGCAGAAAATGCAAATTACGGTCATTCATATTCTGATGCTTTACCCCGTAGAGATGTCTCTACTAATTCTCATCGTGAGCATCAGCACTATTCCGCTTCTATTCCAAGTATGACATCCGCTTGTGGTGATACTGGAGATAAAGTCTTTGCTCAATCTAACAGGGAAGAAATACCAACATCACATGTAATTTCTATTCATGAAAGAAACAAATCGGAACTGGATGCTAGCAGATTTGTTACTTCAATGAAAAGCGGTGGTGATAAGAATGTGGAATCCAAGCCTGTTTCATCTCTATTATCATCCGATTTTTCAAAGGGGAGTGGTGGTGATAAGAATGTGGAACCCAAGCCTACTTCGTCTCTATTCTCATCTGGTTTTTCAATGGGGAGTGGTGGTGATAAGAATGTGGAACCCAAGCCTACTTCGTCTCTATTCTCATCTGGTTTTTCAATGGGGAGTGGTGGTGATAAGAATGTGGAATCCAAGCCTACTTCGTCTCTATTCTCATCTGGTTTTTCAATGGGGAGTGGTGGTGATAAGAATGTGGAATCCAAGCCTACTTCGTCTCTATTCTCATCTGGTTTTTCAATGGGGAGTGGTGGTGATAAGAATGTGGAATCCAAGCCTACTTCGTCTCTATTCTCATCTGGTTTTTCAATGGGGAGTGGTGGTGATAA